>WNWK01034686.1:0-20298 GCA_009830355.1 Cherax destructor
AATGTATCGCTAACCGATTTTATCGGTATCCGAGCCATCGCTAACCGAGGTACCACTGTAATTAATTGTGTTTGGAGCTTGTTCATTAAGTGGTAGAGGCAGTGGTCGAGGCAGGCAGTAGTAGAGGCAGGCAGTGGTAGAGGCAGAGGTAGAGAGAGGCAGTGGTAGAGAGAGGCAGTGGTAGAGAGAGGCAGAGGTAAAGGCAGGCAGTAGTAGAAGCAGGCAGTGGTAGAGAGAGGCAGTGGTAAAGGCAGGCAGTGGTAGAGAGAAACAGTGGTAGAGAGAGACAGTGGTAGAGGCAGACAGTGGTAGAGGCAGGCAGCAGTAGAGGCAGGCAGCAGTAGAGGCAGTGGTAGAGAGAGGCAGTGGTAGAGAGAGGCAGTGGTAGAGAGAGGCAGTGGTAGAGGCAGGCAGTGGTAGAGGAAGGCAGTGGTAGAGAGGCAGTGGTAGAGGCAGGCAGGGGTAGAGGCAGGCAGGGGTAGAGGCAGGCAGTGGTAGAAGCATGAAGTGGTAGAAGCAGGCAGTGGTAGAGGCAGGCAGTGGTAGAGAGAGGCAGTGGTAGAGGCAGGCAGTAATAGAAGCAGGTAGTAGTAGAAGCAGGCAGTGGTAGAGGCAGGCAGTGGTAGAGGCAGGCAGTGGTAGAGAGAGGCAGTGGTAGAGAGAGGCAGTGGTAGAGAGAGGCAGTGGTAGAGAAAGGCAGTGGTAGAGGCAGGCAGTGGTAGAGGCAGGCAGCAGTAGAGGCAGTGGTAGAGAGGGGCAGTGGTAGAGGCAGGCAGTGGTAGAGGCAGGCAGTGGTAGAGAAAGGCAGTGGTAGAGAGAGGCAGTGGTAGAGAAAGGCAGTGGTAGAGGCAGGCAGTGGTAGAGGAAGGCAGCAGTAGAGGCAGGCAGCAGTAGAGGCAGTGGTAGAGAGGGGCAGTGGTAGAGGCAGGCAGTGGTAGAGGCAGGCAGTGGTAGAGGCAGGCAGTGGTAGAGAGAGGCAGCAGTAGAGGCAGGCAGCAGTAGAGGCAGGCAGCAGTAGAGGCAGGCAGCAGTAGACGCAGGCAGCAGTAGACGCAGGCAGGGGTAGAGGCAGGCAGGGGTAGAGGCAGGCAGCGGTAGAGGCAGGCAGTGGTAAAGGCAGTCTTAATGTAGAGTGAGAGGTGAGTAAACAAGATTAAATGAATAAACGAGAGAGAATGAGAGTGTAGAAGGTTCGCGAGTTTTGTAAACAAACCAGTTGTTGTTGTTGTTGCTGTTACCAGCCTTGACACGAATGGAATACAGTGGACCCCAGCTTAACGAACACCCCGGAAATCGTACAATTATGTAAGAACAGTGGTCCCTCGGTTTTCGTGCATCTCCAAACTCGAACATTTATGTAAGTGTATTTTCGTAAGTGCTGTTGCAAGTGTATTTTTGGGGGTCTGAAATAGACTAACCTACGTGACATTATTTCTTAAGGAAGTAAATTCGTTCGTTAATGACACTTGAGCAGCATTCTGGAACGAATTTTCGGCGAAAACCGAGGGACCACTGTATATTGTAAGTGCTTGTGGAAGTGTATTTTTGGGGTTCTGAAATAGACTAACCTACGTGACATTATTTCTTAACCCTTTGGGGGTCGGTGCCGTACTAGTACGTTTTATGAGCAGGGGTTGGTGCCGTACTAGTACGCGTAAATTCTAGCGGCCTCAAATTAAGTGGGAAACGGCTGGTAGCCCTACATATGAAAGAATGGGTCTATGTGGTCAGTGTGTGCAGTATAAAAAAAATCCTGCACCACACACTGCATAATGAGAGAAAAAAAAACTCTGTTTTTTTTTTTAAACAGCGACTTTGCAGTCTATTTTCGTATGGTATTTATTGATGTATTCTCGTTTTCTTGGTCTCATTTAAGAACATAAGAACATAAGAAAGGGGGAACACTGCAGCAGGCCTGTTGGCCCATACTAGGCAGGTCCTTCACAATCCATCCCACTAACAGAATAATTGCCCAACCTAATTTTCAATTCTACCCAAGAAATAAGCTTTGAAGATTCTATTAACTCAAGTGCGAGTCCCACTCAAATCCATAGAATGGAAGATATACAGTGGTACCTCGACTTATGATATTAATCCGTCAGAGAGGGCATATCTTAAGGCGAAACAATCGTTACTCGAATCAATTTTCCCCATAAGAAATAATGGAAATAAATTTAATCCGTCCAAGACTTCCAAAAGTAGTTAAATAAAATATTTTTTAGAACTTTTTGACATTAAATAATAAAGAATTTAATAAAGAATACCTAAATACACATGTAAATATTGAACAATAACATGTCACTTACATTTATTGAAGAGATGTTGATTGTGGAGGACGGGAGGAGGGAGAAGGTGAAGTAGTATGCTAGTGTTTGGAAGGGAATCCCTTCCATTAACACTGCAGGTACCAAGTTCTTTTCTGGGGTTACTGGCCTTTTCCTTTGAATGCTACACTCCCTGCATGAATGCTACACTCCTGCATGCCTACTACACTCCCTGCATCCTTGCTACACTCCCTGCATCCTTGCTACACTCCCTGCATCATTGCTACACTCCCTGCATGAATGCTACACTCCCTGCATGCCTACTACACTCCCTGCATCATTGCTACACTCCCTGCATCCTTGCTACACTCCCTGCATCCTTGCTACACTCCTGCATCCTTGCTACACTCCCTGCATCTTTGCTACACTCCCTGCATGAATGCTACACTCCCTGCATGCCTACTACACTCCTGCATCCTTGCTACACTCCCTGCATCCTTGCTACACTCCCTGCATCCTTGCTACACTCCCTGTATCCCTGCTACACTCCCTGCATCCTTGCTACACTCCCTGCATCCTTGCTACACTCCCTGCATCCCTGCTACACTCCCTGCATCCTTGCTACACTCCCTGCATCCCTGCTACACTCCCTGCATCCCTGCTACACTCCCTGCATCTTTGCTACACTCCCTGCATGCCTGCTACACTCCCTGCATGCCTGCTACACTCCCTGCATCCCTGCTACACTCCCTGCATCTTTGCTACACTCCCTGCATGCCTGCTACACTCCCTGTATGCCTGCTACACTCCCTGCATCCCTGCTACACTCTCTGCATCTTTGCTACACTCCCTGCATGCCTGCTACACTCCCTGCATAAATGCTACACTCCCTGCATAAATGCTACACTCCCTGCATAAATGCTACACTCCCTGCATAAATGCTTCACTCCCTGCACATTCTTTACCACAGGCTTAGCACTAGGAGCTTTCCTTGGACCCATGGTAGCTTATTTAGCAGTTGCAATCACTAAAAACAGTGGAATAATGACAATATACTGGTATGAATGCGTGGGTGTGGGTGGGTGGTCGCTCTCGCTTGTAAACAATAGCACTGACGCTCCCTGGAGTGCGCGCTCAGCTGGGCGCCAAGCGGACACGTCCAGTACGAATGCCGGTAGACGAATCAAACAACGTAAGTCGCATTCAAATTTCTTACGTTATAAATATCGGTTATCGAATATAACGTAAGATGATAGCATCGTAAGTCGAGGTACCACTGTATTACAGAAATAGAGATGATTTTGATTGGTTTGACAATGACAAGTACAGTGGTCCCTCGGTTTTCGTGCATCTCCAAACTCGAACATTTATGTAAGTGTATTTTCATAAGTGCTGTTGCAAGTGTATTTTTGTGGGTCTGAAATAGACTAACCTACGTGACATTATTTCTTAAGGAAGTAAATTCGTTCGGTAATGGCACTTGAGCAGCATTCTGGAACGAATTTTCGGCAAAAACCGAGGAACCACTGTACCTTGAAATTGAGCTCAAAGTAGCGAAATGTTTGATTTTTGACGATGTTTAAGAGTAAACAAATCACACCATGCGTCCAATATACATCAACTGGCGAGTCTAATATTCATGCACAAGTGCTCTGATATTATTTATACCATTTTTACAATGATGCAGTTGTATACATAACAGTAAATCTTCTATTTTTTGTGAGAATAAAAATTTAAAATGAAAAGCAAAAGTAATGTAAGAGGGGCCTGGAGACGTGACTAATGAACAGAGAAGATGTTATTTTAGTGCCAGGAATGTCTACCTTGTTTATTCTGGACCCTATTTTGAAATTGGCATCGTTTGAAATTTGTGTGGAATTGGCCAAATTGCTATTTTCTGACCACTATTTTGGGTAGTGGAAATTGATAAATAGGCAGTTTCTTCTACCCAATCGATAGAAGAAATAGAGTTCTAGCGAAATAGCTATAATTTTAGTAGACTGAAACATTGGAATTTGCCGAAAATAGGGCTCAAAGTGGGCGAAATCGCCGATGTGTAAATGTCGTCGATACCGCTAACTTCACGACAGCATAATTCCTGTTAGTTTTCTATCAAATTTCATAATTTTGGTGGCGTTATGATCGGAAAAAGATTCTCTATCATTTCATAAGAAAAAAATTATTATTTTTTTCCAAAAAAAAATTCGACCCCAGGAACAGGTTTTCGAGAAGGCCTGTCGACCCCCAAAAGGTTAAGGAAGTAAATTCGTTTGGTGATGGCACTTGAGCAGGCTTCTGGAATGAATTTTGTTCGTTAGACGGGGGTCCACTGTACGTTCACTCCGTGAAGCCGACTGGAAAAACATCTCATACACTGTATTTATGTTAATTTATACATCGGCTGTTATGTAGCGTGTTTATTATATAATTTTGAAAAAAATATAAATGGATTAAGCAAAATGTCTATATTAACATTTTATTCGCCTCAGAGTGATTATTATTGTGTTATTATCATTATTAAAAATGGCATCTTCAAGACTAATAACACACTCTTAGTGATTTTAACGTGTGGCTGCACGCCAGCACAGGCGCAAGTTGTGGAGTTTAAAGCAGTTAAGTTCAGTGACAAAGTGTAGCATTAAGAGTGTAGCGATTAAGCGATAGAAAAAGGACAAAACAAAATAAACTCCTGACAGCATAAGCCGCTCTGCCTATCTTCTGCAAGGTATGTAAATGGTGTACGTACACCTGTTCATTTGTACATTATGGTTTTCTTATGAAAGAAGTGATCTAATGCAGTTAGCATTACAAACTCCGTTTTCTCTTATACTAACACGTCTGAAGGAGGAAAGAATGGGAAGATGTTTTCATAGCTGGAGCAAGAATGCCCGCCACCACCGTCCTCCCCTGTCACCACATTCGTAATGACATACATATTTTATTCAGTGTATATCAGGTTTTTATGTTATTTATATTGTTTATTATGTCATATTAGATGAATTATGATAGATAAATAAGCTGTTGAGTTGATAATAGCGTCGTCATAGTGAAGTACTATTTTCTCATGCCTCCTGACAGCAGGAACGAATTAATTGGATTTACATGATTTCTTATGGGAAATATTGCTTCAAGTTTCGAACGTTTCGAGTTTAGAACTAGCTTCTGGAATGGACTAAGTTCGAAACTCGGGGTTCCACTGTACTGCCAAAGTGTTTTCCCTGACACAGTTGATCTTAAGGCATTCAAGATGCATCTGTAAACTTGTTCTATGGACAACAACTGAAGTTCCTTTATTTTCTTCAATCAGCTAAGAAGTTATCTTTGCAGGGGTCTAGCTTCAAAATGTGGGAGGGGAGAAATTTCAACCAGGGTCTGGAAGATCTGCAGGACTGGCAACACTCCAGACCTAGAATCAAATCCTACAGTGTAGAGTACTATAGATTATAATTTTAGCTTTATTTTGGAGTGCTTGTTGGCCAGGAAACTGTAAGACTAGAAATATGTCAAGGTTTCAGTATCAATGAGTATTGGCTATTTTTGTGGTATCAACATCAGTGAGAAAGTGGCCGTTACTTTTAAAATGCATACTAATATTAAACGTGTGAAAAATGGTAAAATTATCACTACCTAATGATTGTGAAAGGTAATTCACAAACAGACTAATACAGTACATACACTTCATCTGATTATCCATTATTGTATTCTGAGCAAGAGTAATAAAAAACATCATTGCTAACAGTAGGTAAACAGACACTTTCCTGTTGAATGCAGTAAACTAGATGTTCTTCAAGAACAAAATGAACTACCAAAGCACAGGCTCATTCAGAATGTTCCTACCCACTGGAATAGCACCTATTAAATGTTAATTGCATTTGTGAACAAAAAAAAATCCATTGCAATGTATTACAGCCTCTCCTCACTTAGCGACGTACGTAATTGTTTACCAACGACTCGGACTTACAACAGGCTCTTTGACCAGTATGCATACATAATGTATATTAGAACTGATTTCCTTTATTCTTTTTATTACAATATACAGGATACTACTGCATAAACATTTAAAAATATACCAGAAATATTATAAATAGTGCAAAGGTGACATTAAAACAATACAGTGAACCCCGCTATTTGAACGGCTCGGCAATAGAACATATTGTCATTAGAACAAGAAAATCGATATCGCCATGCGAACAAAATATCACGATTTGAACAAGTGCGTCCATCACCTGTCTGCCCAGGCGCTTGGAGAGCCAGTCCCGCGTTGTTTACACTCGAGAGAACAATACCCTGCACGCTCATCCAGACATTTCACACTTAATTATAATTGTTTGGAGTTTGTTCATTAAGTGTGAGGCAGTGGTGGTTGAGGCAGTGGTAGAGGCAGTGGTGGTAGTGGCAGTGGTGGTAGAGGCAGTGGTGAGAGGCAGTGGTGGTTGAGGCAGTGGTGGTAGAGGCAGTGGTGGTAGAGGCAGTGGTGGAAGAGGCAGTGGTGGAAGAGGCAGTGGTGGTTGAGGCAGTGGTGGTTGAGGCAGTGGTGGTTGAGGCAGTGGTGAGAGGCAGTGGTGAGAGGCAGTGGTGGTAGAGGCAGTGGTGGTAGAGGCAGTGGTGGTAGAGGCAGTGGTGGTAGAGGCAGTGGTAGAGGCAGTGGTGGTAGAGGCAGTGGTAGAGGCAGTCTTAATGTAGAGTGGGAGGTGAGTAAACAAGATTAAATGAAGGTTCGGGAGTTTTGTAAACAAACCAGTTGTTGTTGCTGTTACCAGCCTGACACGTATGATTTCTGTTCACTCCTTGAAGCTGACTGGAAGTGATCTAATGCAGTTAGCATTACAAACTCCGTTTTCTCTTATACTAACACGTCTGAAGGAGGAAAGAATGGGAAGATGTTTTGATAGCTGGACCAAGTATGCCGCCACCACCGTCCTCACCAGCCACCACCGTCCTCACCAGCCACCACATTCGTAATGACATACACATATTTTATTCATTCTAGAGTGTATACCAGGTTTTTATGTTATTTATATTGTTTATTATGTCATATTAGATGAATTGTGATAGATAAATAAGCTGTTGAGTTGATAATAGCTTCATAGTGAAGTACTATTTTGTCATGCCTCCTGACAGCAGGAACGGATTAATTGTATTTCCATTATTTCGTTGAGAACTAGCTCCTGGAACGGATTAAGTTCGAATAGCGGGGGTCCACTGCACCAAAGATGGGTGACAAAAGCCCACTACCATTATAGTATGCTCCTCACTTGGCATAGAATTCGTTTACTTTCATCACTTGATGAAAGTATATGGAATCTTATTGCCTAGTACCTTTCATATACCTTTGATGAGTTTCGTGAGTCTCACTACTCTTGGAGCCCGGCCATGGGCCAGGCTTGTTTGGTGCTTGCCTGGTCAACCAGGCTGTTGCTGCTGGAGGCCCACTGCTCCACATATCCATCACAGCCTGGTTGATCTGGGACCTGGTGAATATACTTGTCCAGTTTTCTCTTGAAGGCTTCTACACTTGTTCCAGCCATGTTTCTGATATCTACTGGTAAGATGTTGAATAGTCTGGGACCACAAATGTTGATACAGTGTTTCCTTATTGTCCCCACCGCACCCCTCTTCCTCACTGGGTTTATTTTGCACTTCCTCTCATATCTCTCACTCCAGTATGTTGTAATGGTAGAGTGCAGATTGGGGACCAGGCCCATGAGTACTTTCCAGGTTTATATTATCATGTATCTCTATCTCCTCCACTCCAGTGAGTACATGTTCAAGACTTTATTTTCCTTGTTTTGAAAGTTCTCAATACCCACCCCGTCATCCTCCTGGCTGTTGTATCTTTGTCTTTTTTTTTTCAACACGTCGGCCATTTCCCACCAAGGCAGGGTGACAAAAAAAAAAAAAAAAAAAACTTTCATTATCATTCAACACTTTCATCATCACTCATACATAATCACTGTCTTTGCAGAGGCACTCAGATACGACAGTTTAGAAGTCCCTCCAAACTGCCAATATCTCAAACCCCTCCTTTAACCCTTTTGGGGTCGGTGCCGTACTAGTACGTTTTACGAGCAGGGGTTGGTGCCGTACTAGTACACGTTAATTCTAGCGGCCTCAAATTAAGTGGGAAATGGCTGGTAGCCCTACATATGAAAGAATGGGTCTATGTGGTCAGTGTGCACAGTTTAAAAAATCCTGCACCACACACTGCATAATGAGAGAGAAAAACTTGACCGTTTTTAGTTTAAAACAGCGACTTTGCATTCTATTTTTGTATTGTATTTATTGATGTATTCTCGTTTTCTTGGTCTCATTTGATAGAATGGAAGATATGTTACAGAAATAGAGATTATTTTGATTGGTTTGACAATGACAAGTACCTTGAAATTGAGCTCAAAGTAGCGAAAATGTTCGATTTTTGACGATGTTCAAGAGTAAACAAATCACACCATGTGTCCAATACACATCAACTGGCGAGTCTAATATTCATGCACAAGTGCTCTGATATTATTTATACCATTTTTACAATGATGCAGTTGTATACATAACAGTAAATCTTCTATTTTTGTGAGAATAAAAATTCAAAATGAAAAGCAAAAGTAATGTAAGAGGGCCTGGAGACGTGACTAATGAACAGAAGATGTTACTTTGTGCCAGGAATGTCTGCCTTGTTTATTCTGGACCCTATTTTGAAATTGGCATCGTTTGAAATATGTGTGAAATTGGCCAAATTGCCATTTCTGACCACAATTTTGGGTAGTTGTAATAGGTAAATAGGTGGTTTCGTGTAGTCAATCGATAGAAGAAATGGAGTTCTAGCGTAATCGCTATAATTTTAGTTGCCTGAAACATTGGAATTTGCCGAAAATAGGGCTCAAAGTGGGCGAAATCTCCGATGCGTAGCGTCATGGCTGCCGCTAACTCGAAAGCATAATTCTGTTAGTTTTTGATCAAATTTCATAATTTTTGTGGCGTTATGATCGGAAAAAGATTCTCTATCATTTCATAAGAAAAAATTATTATTTTTTTTCCAAAAAATTTTCGACCCCCAGGAACAGGTTTCCGAGAAGGCCTGTCGAAACCCCCAAAGGGTTAAAGTGCAGACGTTGTACTTCCCATTTCCAGGACTCAAGTCCGGCTAACTGGTTTCCCTAAATCCCTTCACAAAATATTACCATACTCACACTCCAACAGCTCGTCAGGTCCCAAAAACCATTCGTCTCCACTCGCTTTGTCTTATTATGTTCTTTAAAAGAAAGGTCAGCTGACAAAATTATTCCCAAGTCTTTTACATGTTTATTGTGTGGGGTTTGGAGGAGATTTTGGAGTAAGAATACACACGTGGGATGTCTTGGAGCGTCTAATTAATGTGATCTGAGGGAAGCCTAGGTCTACGGGAACTGAGTCAGGGCCTGTAGCAGGCGGTTCAAATGAGTGGGACTTGTGACGTCATAGCTAGCCAAAGTAACGGATTTAACAGTATACTACACAATTACATGGTACTAATGACATGTTTCTTTCATTCTATTTGGTGACCCTCTTGAATTTTGTATACAGTGTTCCTTTTGAGTTCTTCATTCTTTCCATCTCTAAGCAGATGGAACTTATCACCACTGAATGTCATGTTCTCCATTGCCCACTGGAAAACCCTGCTTATGTCTTCCTGTGATTTTTCAGTGTCATCTACTGTAGTGACTTTCATGCTTATTAAGTGTCATCTGCAAATGATGAAACAAAACTATGTTGGGTGTTTTATCTATGTCTGCTATGAGGATGAGAAATATCAGAGGTGCCAGGACAGTGCCTTGGGGAACTGAGCTTTTTACCTCGCTGATGTTGGATTTTGCTCTGTTTACTACTACTTTCTGTGTTCTGTGTATTAGGAACCCGAGGATCCATCTGCCTATCTTCCCCGTAATGCCCATGGCCCTCATTTTGTGTGCTATCACTCCATGATTGCATCTGTCAAATGCCTTTGCAAAATCTGCGTAAATCACATCTGCATCTTGGTCGTCTTCTAATGCCTCCCTAATTTTGTCATAGTGGTTCAGCAGCTGTGACAGGCATTATCGTCCTGCTCTAAAACCATGCTGGTTTGGGTTATTCTGGGTGTGCAGGTCCATGAAATTTGTAATCTACCGTCTCATCACTCTTTCGAAGATTTTTATGATGTGAGAAGTTAGGGCTACTCTTCTGTAATGTTTAGCTAGTGCTCTACTATCTCCCTTATGCAAAGGAGCTATATCTGCATTCTTTAACCCTTTCAGGGTCCAAGGGGGGTCTCCGAAACTCGTTCTCAGGGTCCAAGAATTTAAAAAAAAAAAAAAAATTATTTTTCTTATGAAATGATAGAGAATCTTTTCCGATCATAACGCCACAAAAATTATGAAATTTGATCAAAAACTAACAGAATTATGCTTTCGCGAAGTTAGCGGCAGCCATGACGCTTACGCATCGGAGATTTCGCCCACTTTGAGCCCTATTTTCGGCAAATTCCAATGTTTCAGGCAACTAAAATTATAGCGATTACGCTAGAACTCCATTTCTTCTATCGATTGACTACACGAAACCACCTATTTACCTATTACAACTACCCAAAATTGTGGTCAGAAAATGGCAATTTGGCCAATTTCACACAAATTTCAAACGATGCCAATTTCAAAATAGGGTCCAGAATAAACAAGGCAGACATTCCTGGCACTAAAATAACGTCTTCTCTGTTCATTAGTCACGTTTCCAGGCCCTCTTACATTACTTTTGCTTTTCATTTTGAATTTTTTTTCTCACAAAAAATAGAAAATTTACTGTTATGTATACAACTGCATCATTGTATAAATGGTATAAATAATATTAGAGCACTTGTGCATGAATATTAGACTCGCCAGTTGATGTGTATTGGATGCATGGTGTGATTTGTTTACTCTTGAACATCGTCAAAATCGAACATTTTGCTACTTTGAGCTCAATTTCAAGGTACTTGTCTTTGTCAAATCAATCAAAATCATCTCTATTTCTGTAATATATCTTCCAGTCTATCAAATGAGACCAAGAAAAAGAGAATACATCAATAAATACCATACGAAAATAGACTGCAAAGTCGCTGTTTTAAACCAAAAAAACGGTCAGAGGTTTTTTTTCCTCATTATGCACTGTGTGGTGCAGGAATTTTTATACTGCGCACACTGACCGCACAGACCCATTCTATCACATCTAGGCCTAACAGCCTGTTTCTGCTTGATTTGGGCGCTAGAATTTAGGCGTACTAGTACGTCAATAACCCCAGGGCGTAAGCCGTACTAGTACGTCAATAACCCTGAAAGGGTTAAGGCCTCCGATATTTCACCTAGATCTAGGCTCTTTCTCCAAAGAATACTAAGGGCTTGTGCTAGTGGTACTTTGCACTTCTTTATAAATAGAGCATTCCATGAATCTGGTCCAGGTGCTGACTGAGTGGGCATGTTATCCATTTCTTATTCAAAATCTATGGGATTTGTACTAATGTCAGCTAGTTGGTCTGACCGGCCTTCTAAATATTTAAGTAAAACATCTTAGTAAAAAACTGTTTGGTCCCAGAAATACTGCCTGAAGTATACTATATTTGAAACATTTCATCAATAAAGCTTTGAGTGATCTAAGACTCTCAGTCTGGGGGTAGCACACTCTCAGCTCTGAAAGTGTCAATGTTAACTAGGTTTGAGAGTTACACCACTGGTTACATGATACTCTCACATTTCTAGGACCCTGATACAAGAATAACTTCTTCACTGCCAATGAAGTGGATGAGTCGTGTGAAAACCAACCTTGATAATATTGAGAATGAATTGAAACTCAGGAGAGAATTTGGTAGCACAAGAAATCAAGAGTACAAATGGTTTGCTAGCATCATCAAGCAGAAATGGAATGAATCAGTTTTTTTTTTAACACGTCGGCAGTCTCCCACCGAGGCAGGGTGACTCAAAAAAGAAACAATTTCACCATCATTCAACACTTTCACAACAGTTAGATATCATTAATTGCAAAACATTTCATCCACACAGTAGGCTTCTTCAGTTCTGAAGGATACCTGAACGATGTTTTCAAGGGTCAGCACCCCAGTGGCCTGGTTCCAGATCAGGCCTCACAGTGGATAAAACCTGATCAACTAAGCTGTTACTACTGGTCACACACAGTCCAATGTATGAACCACATCCTGGGTGGCCAGGAACTGATTTGAGGAACTTGTCATATTCCCTCTTAAAGAAAGTAAGAGGTCTTTTGGTAATTTCCATTTTGCACGAAGGGAGGAGCAATGCTGGGCTAAGCACTTCTCCATGTTTAAAGTGCTATAACATCTATAAACACATCTAATATCATAAACTAGTGTACATACTTTTAAACATTAAAAGCAATTAAAACAACAAAAAATCAATTACATCTTGTCTTCAATAAACTGTAAAACGTAAATATCGCCCAAACATTTATACTACAGTTGCCGATGAGTGATAATTGTTTCACCAACTTCAACACACTGTAAAATCCTAAGTTTTTATCAGATTCTACTCATTGTAGTCTTATTTGATTCAAAAAGCTACACTCTTTCATTCAATGAGATTTTTTTTTTTAAAATCTTCCCACACAAGAATCTTCATTTGTGTGTCACAGTTTATCATTTGTGTGTCACAGTTTAGGGGTTAATATAAATGTTTTTCTCACTTACATGTATATACCAAGTGTCTCAGCAGAGCCAGTAAAAGAAACTTTCAGAGAGAGAAAGGAGTTACCTCTCTCTTATTTCCTCCCCACAGTAGCACTTTTCTCCATGGGGAAGTGGAATAGAATTCTTCCTCCGTAAGCCATGCGTGTCGTAAGAGGCGACTAAAATGCTGGGAGCAAGGGGCTAGTAACCCCTTCTCCTGTATATATTACTAAATGTAAAAGGAGAAACTTTCGTTTTTCCTTTTGGGCCACCTTGCCTCAGTGGGAAACGGCCGACGTGTTGAAAGAAGAAAGAAGTAGCATTTTTATGGGTGACTGCTCTCCACTACTCTACTACCTGACAAACTTTATTTCTGAAATGAAATCATACTAACCTTCCTGGACACAACATTTTTGATGGGCACAAGAAATCTTTCAGGCATGTTGAAGGCTATATGTCCCAGGGATACAACAGATGTTCTGAAGTGTGGACTCTCAATTGTCAGATGTTCTTTGATTTTCTGTGAAAGCAAAATTAAATGTATATAGTAAAACTATGATAAAAATGTATATAGTAAAATATATAAAATGTATATATAAATATATAAAAAGTAATGAATAAACATTTTTAATGGCTTACAAGTACTATACATTATATTACTAAAGACATGAGCAGGACAAACCTCTAATATTCTTTCAAAAACATCATCGGAGTCTGAGGTACAGTTGGTGTGGAGGCAACGCACGGCATGCTTAGCTTGTTTTGGGCTACCACACTCAGCAAAACGTTGACAAATTGGAATGAGAACTGCTGTGAGATCTGGATACAATTCCCCTGCAAACAAAGATTACAATTAAGTTGGAAAATTCATTAGAACATTTCTACACAAATTTATTTCACTTACAGAATTAAACCCATGTAAAAACTTAAAATTTAGCTAATTTTTCTTTTTATCACAGTGACTATTTCTTACCAAGGTAGGGTGACCATTCATACCTGTGACCTGTATCAAGGTTTCATCTACCCGAGCAGCAGCCAGGTCACTGGCCAGTCTTCCTTACTCACCACCTAGTCAAGGAGGTCATTTGGGCTGCTAGCCCAAATGACCTCATCATACTCTCGCTGATCAAGAATTTGCAGTTTCTCTTTGAAAATTTTGACATTTTTCCAGGTAGGATTATTGAAAAATCCATTCAATAAGAAGTATTAATGTTTTAAATGATTTTTCTTTTGACATATTATGCCTGAGAGAAACATGGCTGCTGGAGTCTGATATAGCAGTGGCTGCAACTGTTCTCCCCAGGTCCTTTTCAATTTACAATATTCCAAGGTCAATTGCTGCTCAGAGTGGTGGAGTTGGTCATTTATTCTTTATTTCTGTCAAGTGTTCATAATATGTATACCAATTAGCGAGCCTGTTGTAACAGGCTCGCTAATTAACAGAAAAGTGTCATCAGTATACTGTGAGAGTGATGGTTATGTTTCTTGATGAATTTAGTTTTCTTACTGAATCTTTTGCAAAAGTGTTCATCTTTTGTGTGATGACTTCAGCCATTGGACTGACTGTTCACAACAGAAACCCTATTAATGAGGGTTCCTGGAGCCAGTAGATTTGAATAATTAAGAATAATATATCCATACAGGAGGCCACATATTGGATTTGGTTCTATGTACTGCCAATACTTGCAGCAATAACCCTCTTACTGTCCACACCCCTAACATTAACCCTTTGAGGGTCTAAGCCATAGATCTATGCCTTGTCCACAGGGTCCAAACCGTAGAGCTACGCCATGAGCTCAGCTCACTCAGATAAGCTGTGATCGGTAAATTTGGGCCTTGATATGAGAGAATGCATCTACGTACGTATATGGCAAGTGTGCACCATATAAAGTAAATCCTGAAGCACACAGTGCATAATGAGAAAGGAAAAAAAAACTGCGACTGTGTTTTTGGATTTAAACAGCAACTTGGCGGTGTATTTTCATGTGATTTTTACGGTTGTATTTGCAGTTTCTTGGTCTCATTTAAGAACATAAGAACATAAGAAAGAAGGAACACTGCAGCAGGCCTACTGGCCCATGCGAGGCAGGTCCAAGTCTCCAACCGGCTTAAGCCAATGCCCCGACCCAGCCAGGTCAGGTTACATTCACTTAAGGAAGGAGCACTTCATCTGACCTAGTAGCACAAGCTAGTCAGGACCAACTCACACCCACCCGCACCCCACCTGGAGTTAACCCTCTCCAGGTAGTCAGGTCACTTCCACTTAAGGAATTAGTACGGCATCTGACCTAGTAGCACAAGCTAATCAGGTCCAACTCACACCCACCCACACCCACTCATGTATTTATCTAACCTATTTTTAAAACTACACAACGACCCAGCCCCTATGACGGTACTTGGGAGTTTGTTCCACTCATCCACAACTCTATTACCAAACCAGTGCTTTCTTATATCCTTCCTGAATCTGAACTTTTCCAACTTAAAACCATTGCTGCGAGTCCTGTCTTGGCTGGATATTTTCAGCACGCTATTTACATCCCCTTTGTTTATTCCTGTTTTCCATTTATAAACCTCAATCATATCCCCCTAATTCTACGCCTTTCTAGAGAGTGCAGATTCAAGGCCCTCAGTCTATCCTCATAGGGAAGATTTCTGATACATGGGATCAACTTTGTCATCCTCCTCTGTACGTTTTCCAGTGCATTTATATCCATTAAGTAATACGGTGACCAGAACTGTGCAGCATAATCTAAATGAGGCCTAACCAAAGATATATAGAGTTGAAGAATATTACAATTCTGGTGATTAAGCTTCCTATGGGCAAAGACCAAATTCAGCCTATTGGTTAAGATATATTATAATTTTTATTAGCCCATCACCAGAACTGTAATAAGAATATATCCAGGAGTAAAAAAACACACTTTTTAAAGTTTTACTAGTAAATTATTATAAAATAAGAGTATAGTTTTCTTTGGTACATAATTATCACAGTATTATCTCTTTGGTACATATAAAAGAAACATACATTATTTCAGGTCATAATTCTTCAAGTCACATGACTACACATCAAATTTCAAAGTTTCAAGGTAACAGTCATGACCCCAGTGTACAATGTCACGCGTCGCTGCAATCTCCGTGTCAAAGACACAACCAAACCCAGTGTCATGACACGCCATCACCGTGTCCCATGACACTTCCTTGTCTCTTGTGTTATGACATCTCTAAGTCATAACACTACGTCTCAGAATACTCCCTTTTCTCTGTCATGACACTCAGTCTCAATACTTCCTGTTCACTGCGTCACATAACATTAACACTCCAGGTTCACGACACGCTTAAGTTTCACACACTTCTGCAGTCTTAACTTCTTCCAGTGTCACCCGACACTGTGTGTCCCATTACACAATATCAAACACGTACACCACACCTGTGTCACATTACACAAGATCAAATACATAGTTGTCATGACAATATTCCTCGTGTCACACAACACTATCAATACAAAGTAACTTGTCATGATCCTCCCTGTGTTACACCCACACTGATCAGCACTAAGTGACCAATGAGGCCAGCAAAACCATGCGAGCAACTAAAGTCAGCAGGCTGGACACATACGTCACACACAATAGCAAGTAACGGGATACACTCCTTACGTTCCACGACACTTCCGTCAATACGACTCAGTATGCGGTAGTGACCAATGAGGCCAGCAAGCCTGCGAGGAATTAAAGTCAGCAGACTAGGTAAAAGACACCTACACTGATCAGCAAACTGAGTAAGGCCCGCAGGTAACAGCCAGTGATGAGGTCAGCAGACTGAGTGGTCCGTAACAGAAGCCAAGGAACTGACTTCAGCAGACTGAAGAGAGACTCACAGGTCACTACGGTCTGCAAACAGAAGCCAGCAGGGACTTCAGTAGACTGAAACAAAGCCTGCGAGAAACTAAGTCCAGGCAGCCAGCCAGAAACTAAGTTCAGCTGGTGTAGTCAGTACTCAGTGAAGTCGTAGTGAACTCTGAGTACGAAGCCTGCGAGGAACTAAGTCCAGGCATCCAGCAGGAAACTAAGTCCAGCTGGTGTAATCAGTACTCAGTGAAGTCGTAGTGAACTCTGATTGAGGCCGATTCGTCAGCCCCAACATTGAGTATGATGACGTCACACTGGGTACTGTCACCGGTAACAACCGTTTAGCAGCACCTCAGTGGTCAGCCAACCACCTCTCTTTTGATACCGGTCAGGGTACGCAACAAAGAACAACCTGAGGACTTTTATTATTTATACTTCTAGAAATGAAGCCAAGGATTCTGTTATGCACTGTTGTCTTGGTTTCAGATTACTACTAACCAGAACTCCTAAATCCTTCTCGCAATCACAAGTAATAAGATTTACATTATTCAGTTTATATGTGACATGGTTATTGTCCTGCCCAACATTTAGAACTTTGCATTTGTCTACATTAAACTACATCTGCCACTTCTCCGACCACTGCATCAGTCTATTCAAATCATCCTGGAGTGCTCTAATGTCCTCATTAGAATGAATTGGACGGCCTATTTTGGTGTCATTAGCAAATTTGCTTATGTTGCTATTTATTCCCTCATCTATGTCGTTTATGTAAATTGTAAACAACAGGGGGCCCAAAACTGACCCCTATGGAACACCGCTTGAGACATGCCCCCATTCTGATTTCTCTCCATTTATGCAAACTCTCTGCTGCCTATTTGTCAACCATGCCTCTACCCAGGAAAAAATTTCTCCTCCTATTCCGTGTGCCTTAAGTTTCCTCAGTAGCCTCTGATGTGGAACTTTATTGAAAGCCTTACTGAAGTCCATATACACAATATCATATTCATTACCATGATCTACCCCCTCCTCAAAGACCTTAGTGAAAAAAGTCAGAAAATTCGTAAGACAGGAATGCCCCTTAGTAAAACCGTGTCGAGATTCATTAATCAATTTATGCTTTTCAAGATGGCTACGAATTGCCTCAGCAATTATTGATTCCATAAATTTACCAACTATGGAGGTAGGGCTTATTGGTCTATAGTTCGAAGCTAAGGACCTGTCACCTGATATACATCGCCACTCCACCACCCTTCCTGTTGACCCTATCAGTGTGGAATAGTTTATAACCCTGTATGTTGCACTCGGAAGGCATTTCTCTACCTTTCAGGTTGAACCAGGTCTGTTATAGCAATAATATCTATATTACCTGCACTTGCAAGTACATAATCTTAGCTCATCTATCTTATTTCTTAGACTCCTACTATTTGTATAGTAAACCTTAAGGGAGCTAGTCACTCGTTGCCCTCTACTATCTCTCTCTGTTTGTTGATCAATTGCTTTGCCTTTACTAGCAAGTTTATTTTGAATATTGTCTTTTAAACATATCCCTGAGGTATCCTGGTAATATCTGCTGTTTCCAGGCCTAATACTACAGCCTGATTGTTTCCCACAAACACCCATACCTCTATAATCTATCAGTTTAAAGTCCTAGACAAGTCTCCAATGACCCCCTCAATCGAATCGGCTAATGCAACCACTCCAGCCCCAGAGAGATGAACCCCAACCCTTGCATACATATCACGTTTGCCATAGAATTTGTCCCAGTTATCAATGAATGGAATTGCAAGTTCCTTGCAGTAGCTGTCTAGCCAGCAATTTATACCAATTGCCCTAGACATCCATTTATTGCCCACTCCCTTTCTAGGCAAAATGCTACATATGATTGGGACAGCACTCTATGTAGGTACAAAATTAGCTGTCTATCTCAACAAAGTACTTGATCATCTCACTATTGAAAAAACTGTGATCTGGAGTGACAATGAAGCAGTTCTCCAGTGGTTAAGAAATAATAAGAGTAAGTTGGTCTATGTACAGAATAGAGTAGCAGAAATAAGAGAGATGCAGAGAGACTATCTCTTTCTCCACGTCTCTACACAAGAGAATCCAGCTGACATGTTATCACGTGGTGTCCCACTCAAGAACTTTGTGGATAATAAATTATGGCTCCACTGACCTAACTGGCTCTCAAATGAAAATAACTGGCCACAGCAAAAAGCTTACATTATGCCAGAAGAAACAGTCTGTTTGAACACCGCAGAAATAATCTGTTTAAACACTACAGACACAAAAGAAATAGTCACTGATGGATCTAAATACTCATCTTTGGGTAAACTCTTAAGAGTTACAGCTCTTGTCTTTAAATTTATTAAAGGGATAAAACATAATTATGAATTACTAGAACCCATTAAATACTGGATAAAGTTAATACAGAAAGATGTTTTCTCTACAGAGTATAAATTTCTGGAAACTCAGGATAAATCACCAAAGAAACCGGATATGATTAATTCTTTAGGACTTTATCTTGACTCAGAAAAGATTATAAGATGTTGAGGAAGAATTCATAATTCTTCACTACCTAAAGAAACAATACATCCAGTATTGATCCCCAAGAATCATTGGCTAACAAGACTGATTATTCAGAATGCCCACAGTAACTGTCATTACTATACAGCAGAACAGGCTAAAACACTACTCAAAGCCAACAATAACATAACTATCTTTAACTACAATGTCAGATCTTTAAGCAAACATTTTGATGACCTCACTGCATTATTAAACTCACTACAGGCCAGTATGTCCATCATTGCTCTCACTGAAACCTGGCTAAAGCCTCATACTACAGATATCTATGCCATTCCTGGTTACACAGCCATACACAATTGTAGGCCAGACCAACAAGGAGGTGGCACAGCTATGTTATACTCAGACCAGCTTGAATGTATTAACAATACACGCACAAGAGATGAACATGGAGAATATATAATAGCTAAGTTTAAATCCAAATACCTACAAAAACGTCTCACAGTTATAAACATCTATAGATTACCACAGTCAAATATTCAGCAATTTAGTGAAAAATTAGGAAGTATGATTACTGATGCACACATGAACAAAGACCACTTAATCCTCACAGGAGACTTCAATATAAACCTCCACAAGATCAGGACCCACAAGTAACTGAATTCACAAACACTATGAGCAACTGCTTGCTGCTCCCGACAATAACAAAACCTACAAGAATCACTGAGACCTGTGCTTCTCTATTAGACCATATCTGACTAATACCATATCCCCATTAAAATCAGGCATAATCACAGACAATACCACAGACCACTACCCAACCTTTCTCATAACCAACCTCGGAAAATTACCACTAGAGACTACTAAAGTACCTTTAGACGACATAGTGAGACAGCTATAAATAACTTCATAACAGCTATGACAAACACTGACTGGCAAACAGAAATAGACAACTTCACAGATACTGACTTATGTTATTTAAATTTTTTAAAAAAAA
>WNWK01034687.1:0-20298 GCA_009830355.1 Cherax destructor
ATAAACATCAACATCAAGATAAACATCAACATCAAGATAAACATCAACATCAAGATAAACATCAACATCAAGATAAACATCAACATCAAGATAAACATCATCAAGATAAACATCAACATCAAGATAAACATCAACATCAAGATAAACATCAACATCAAGATAAACATCAATATAAACATCAACATCAAGATAAACATCAACATCAAGATAAACATCAATATAAACATCAAGATAAACATCAAGATAAACATCAACATCAAGATAACACTCAACATCAAGATAAACATCAACATCAAGATAAACATCAATATAAACATCAACATCAAGATAAACATCAACATCAAGATAAACATCAACATCAAGATAAACATCAATATAAACATCAAGATAAACATCAAGATAAACATCAACATCAAGATAACACTCAACATCAAGATAAACATCAACATCAAGATAAACATCAACATCAAGATAAACATCAACATCAAGATAAACATCAACATCAAGATAAACATCAATATAAACATCAAGATAAACATCAACATCAAGATAACACTCAACATCAAGATAAACATCAAGATAACACTCAACATCAACACAACATTAAACATCATCAACGCTCACTAAGGTACATCAATGACTTTCTTCAGTATTTTAATTATATTATCAAATATTACAACACAAAATGTTCAACTCAATTTTAAAAATTAAAAATGTTCATCGTTGAAGACAATTTTTAATGTCTGAGATATAATTTTTTGCTTACAAAAAAAATATTTCTTGCACTAAATTTGTTAACAAATGATAACTGTATAGAGTATTGAGCTGTATTATCCTCATTAGTGTATAACTCTGGCTATACACTTAACATACACATGATAACTGTATAGAGTATTGAGCTGTATTATCCTCATTAGTGTATAACTCTGGCTATACACTTAACATACACAAATGGTCTCTGGAAAACTAACAATTATTTTTTACGAAAACGATTGTTTTTATTATTAAAAATTAACTCCAAGTTGTGAAGAGTGATGACGAGTGAACTAGTGTGTTAAGAGTTGTAAGAGTGATGATGAGAGTGAACTAGTGTGTTAAGAGTTGTAAGAGTGATGACGAGAGTGAACTAGTGTGTTAAGAGTTGTAAGAGTGATGATGAGAGTGAACCTGTGTGTTAAGAGTTGTAAGAGTGATGACGAGAGTGAACTTGTGTGTTAAGAGTTGTAAGAGTGATGATGAGAGTGAACTTGTGTGTTAAGAGTTGTAAGTGATGATGATGAGAGTGAACTTGTGTGTTAAGAGTTGTAAGAGTGATGACGAGAGTGAACTTGTGTGTTAAGAGTTGTAAGAGTGATGATGAGAGTGAACCTGTGTGTTAAGAGTTGTAAGAGTGATGACGAGAGTGAACTTGTGTGTTAAGAGTTGTAAGAGTGATAATGAGAGTGAACTTGTGTGTTAAGAGTTGTAAGAGTGATGATGAGAGTGAACTTGTGTGTTAAGAGTTGTAAGAGTGATGATGAGAGTGAACTTGTGTGTTAAGAGTTGTAAGAGTGATGATGAGAGTGAACCTGTGTGTTAAGAGTTGTAAGAGTGATGATGAGAGTGAACCTGTGTGTTAAGAGTTGTAAGAGTGATGATGAGAGTGAACCTGTGTGTTAAGAGTTGTAAGAGTGATGACGAGAGTGAACTTGTGTGTTAAGAGTTGTAAGAGTGATGATGAGAGTGAACTTGTGTGTTAAGAGTTGTAAGAGTGATGATGAGAGTGAACTTGTGTGTTAAGAGTGATGATGAGAGTGAACTAGTGTGTTAAGAGTTGTAAGAACAATTCCAGGCTCACCTGAACCTTCCTGCCAGAACTTTCTCACTTAGTAAAGCTGAACACTAGTTATGACGACACCAGAACTAACAACAATCTAACCTAACTTCGCTAAAACTAACGAAATAAAAACTGTATTATAGTTTGAAAAACTATATTTGTGTGTTTTACTTGAGGAGAGTGAACTTAATGTAAAGTTAGCACAGTACTCGCTGTGTTGACTTAGTTATGTCAAGTAACTTACAGCTGTGGAGGGGAGAGGATCTTATTTGGACATTTAGCCAAGAACAAGAAAAACAGAATAACTTGAAGGGCGTATAAACCTGGGTGGATGAAGGTAGGGAGAGGGATCGTTCTAGGAAATGCTGTAAGGAGTAAGGAGGTATTGAGTGCTAGGGAGGATTACACATCCAACAAGCGTGTGTTACTATGTTAGATAAAAGTAGAGGCAAGTGGTATATTATTATTTGTGATGGTGTTGGAGTGTGAACAAGGTAACATTTATGAAGGGATTTAGAGGAAACTTGTTAGCTGGACTTGAGTCCTGGAGGTGGGAAGTACAATGCCTACACTTTGAAGGAGTTTCGATACTGCGGTCATCTGAACTGTGATGCCGGCGCACTTCTGGCAAGACAGTGACTAAATGAGTGACAGTGAAGGTATTTTCTTCTTTGTCTGGTCAAGGAACCTCGGTGGAAGACGACCAGAGTGTTATATAAAGACAAGTCAGTGAAATTCCTTGACGAACAATTAGTATATTGAAGGAGAACTAAACCTGAAAATGTGATACAACACTTTTCTGATGAACAAAACAACAACAACAACAAGCTCATGAATGGATACACTCTTAAATATTACTTAAACTGTCCCGCTCCACAACAATATTACCTTGTGTAGCAGTAACACCTAGTAACTACCTTGTGTAGCAGTCACACCTAGTAACTACCTTGTGTAGCAGTAACACCTAGTAACTACCTTGTGTAGCAGTCACACCTAGTAACTACCTTGTGTAGCAGTAACACCTAGTAACACCTTGTGTAGCAGACACCTAGTAACACCTTGTGTAGCAGTACACCTAGTAACTATGTGTACAGTACACCTAGTAACTACCTTGTGCAGTAACACCTAGTAACTACTTGGGCAACACCTAGTAACTACCTTGTGAGCAGAACACCTAGTCTACCTGTAAAACCCTAACACCTAGTAACTACTTGTAGTAACACCTAGCAGTAACTAACACCTGACAGTAACACTAGTAACTACCTTGTGAGCAGTCACTAGTAACACCTTGTGGTACACCTAGTAACTACCTTGTAGCAGTACACCAGTAACTACGTGTAGCAGTACACCTAGTAACTTTGTAGCAGACACCTAGTAACTACCTTGTGTAGCAGTACACTAGTAACTACCTTGTGTAGAGTACACCAGTAACTACCTGTGTAGCAGCACTAGTAACTACCTTGTGTCAGTAACACCTAATACCTTGTGTAGCAGTAACACTAAAGTAACTACCTTGGAGTCACCTAGTAACTACCTTGTGTACAGTACACCTAGTAACTACCTGGCAGTAACACCTAGTAACTACCTTGTACAGTCACACCTAGTAACACCTTGGGCAGTACACCTAACTACCTTGTGTACAGTAACACCTAGTAACTACCTGTTAGTACACCTGTAACTACCTGACAGTACACCAGTAACTACCTTGTGTAGCAAACACCTAGTAACTACCTTGTGTACAGTACACTAGTAACTACCTTGTGTACAGTAACACCTAGTAACTACTTGTAACAGTACACCTAGTAACTACCTTGTGTACAGTACACTAGTAACTACCTTGTGTACAGTCACCTGTAACTACCTTGTGTAGCAGTACACCTAGTAACTACCTGTACAGTACACCTAGTAACTACCTTGTGTAAGTAACACTAGTAACTACCTTGTGTACAGTACACCTAGTAACTACCTTGGACAGTAACACCTAGTAACTACCTTGTACAGTACACCTAGTAACTACCTTGGACGTACACCAGTAACACCTTGTGACAGTACACCTAGTAACTACCTTGTTGCAGTACACCTGTAACTACCTGTGTACAGTAACACCAGTAACTACCTTGTGTGCAGAACTGTACTACCTTGTGTACAGTCACCTAGTAACTTGACAGTAATAGCAGTGCACACCTAGAACTACCTTGTGAAAACTAGTAACTACCTTGTGTAGCAGTACACCTAGTAACTACCTTGTGACAGTAACACCTAGTAACTACCTTGTGTAGCATACACCTAGTAACTACCTTGTGTAGCAGTAACACCTAGTAACTACCTTGTGGCAAGTCACCTAGTAACTACCTTGTGTACGCAAATAACACCTTTGGTACAGACACTGTGTAGCAGTACACCTAGTAACTACCTTGTGTACAGTACACCTAGTAACTACCTTGTGTAGCAGTCACACCTAGTAACTACCTTGTGTAGCAGTAACACCTAGTAACTACCTTTGTAGCAGTACACCTAGTAACTACCTTGTGTAGCAGTACACCTAGTAACTACCTTGTGTAGCAGTACACCTAGTAACTACCTGTGTACAGCACCTAGTAACTACCTGTGTCAGTCACACCTAGTAACTACCTTGTGAGCAGTCACACCTAGTAACTACTGTGTACAGTACACCTAGTAACTACCTTGTGTAGCAGTACACCTAGTAACTACCTTGTGTAGCAGTAACACCTAGTAACTACCTGTGTACAGTACACCTAGTAACTACCTTGTGTAGCAGTACACCTAGTAACTACCTTGTGTACAGTACACCTAGTAACTACCTTGTGTATAACACCTAGTAACTACGTGTACAGTAACACCTAGTAACTACCTTGTGTACAGTACACCAGTAACTACCTTGTGTACAGTAACACCTAGTAACTACTTTGAGCAGTAACACCTAGTAACTACCTTGTTACAGTACACCTAGTAACTACTGTGGCAGTACACCTAGTAACTACCTTGTGTACAGTCACCTAGTAACTACCTTGTGTAGCAGTACACCTAGTAACTCCTTTTAGCAGTAACACCTAGTAACTACCTTGGGCATACACCTAGTAACTTGGGCAGTACACCTATACTCAGTACCCTAGTAACTTTGTGTACAGTCCCTAGTACTACCTTGGGCAGTACACCTATAACTACCGTGACAGTCACAGTAACTACCTTGGCATAACACTAGTAACTACCTTGGTAGTACACCTATAACTACCTTGTGGCCCAGCCTTGGTAAACACCAGTAACTACCTGTGGCATACACCTAGTAACTGGACCTTGTGTAGCAGTCACACCTAGTAACTACCTGTGTAGCAGTACACCTAGTAACTACCTTGTGTAGCAGTAAAACCTAGTAACTACCTTGTGTAGCAGTAACACCTAGTAACTACCTTGTGTAGCAGTAACACCTAGTAACTACCTTTTGTACACGTAAGTAGCAGTCACACCTAGTAACTACCTTGTGTAGCAGTCACACCTAGTAACTACCTTGTGTAGCAGTAACACCTAGTAACTTTGACAGACTAGTAACACCTTGTACACACCTAGTAACTACCTTGTGTAACAGTCACACCTAGTAACTACCTTGTGTAACAGTCACACCTAGTAACTACCTTGTGTAACAGTCACACCTAGTAACTACCTTGTGTAACAGTCACACCTAGTAACTACCTTGTGCTACATCACACCTAGTAACTACCTTGTGTAGCAGTAACACCTAGTAACTACCTTGTGTAGCAGTAACACCTAGTAACTACCTTGTGTAGCAGTAACACCTAGTAACTACCTTGTGTAGCAGTAACACCTAGTAACTACCTTGTGTAGCAGTCACACCTAGTAACTACCTTGTGTAGCAGTCACACCTAGTAACTACCTGTGTAAGCAGTAACACCTAGTAACTACCTTGTGTAGCAGTACACCTAGTAACTACCTTGTACAGTAACACCTAGTAACTACCTTGTGTAGCAGTCACACCTAGTAACTACCTTGTGTAGCAGTAACACCTAGTAACTACCTTGTGTAGCAGTCACACCTAGTAACTACCTTGTGTAGCAGTCACACCTAGTAACTACCTTGTGTAGCAGTAACACCTAGTAACTACCTTGTGTAGCAGTCACACCTAGTAACTTACCTTGTAGCAGTAACACCTAGTAACTACCTTGTACAGTAACTGACTAGCAACAGTAACACCTAGTAACTACCTTGTGTAGCAGTCACACCTATAACTACCTTGTGTAGCAGTAACACCTAGTAACTACCTTGTGTAGCAGTAACACCTAGTAACTACCTTGTGTAGCAGTAACACCTAGTAACTACCTTGTGTAGCAGTCACACCTAGTAACTACCTTGTGTAGCAGTAACACCTAGTAACTACCTTGTGTAGCAGTAACACCTAGTAACTACCTTGTGTAGCAGTAACACCTAGTAACTACCTTGTGTAACAGTCACACCTAATAACTACCTTGTGTAAGTCACACCTAGTAACTACCTTGGGTAACAGTCACACCTAGTAACTACCTTTGGTAACAGTCACATCTAGTAACTACCTTGGGTAACAGTCACACTTAGTAACTCTTGTTCAACTCATAAAAGCAAAAATGAAAATAAAATTTTAAGAATATTTTCATCACAAATTAGTGAAAATTTGTTAGTTTTTTATGACTTTGAAATGTCGAGTAGAATTTTGTGAATAATTTATGAATGTGTGACATGACAAGTGTAGTGAGTGTAAACAAATTAACGTTAGCACCTGTTACACTTAGAGTACCCTCCTCTGGTACAGCACCCTCCTGGGATACAGCACCCTCCTGGGGTACAGCACCCTCCTGGGGTACAGCACCCTCCTGGGGTACCGCACCCTCCTGGGGTACATCACCCTCCTGGGTTACTGCACCCTCCTGGGTTACTGCACCCTCCTGGGTTACTGCACCCTCCTGGGGTACAGCACCCTCCTGGGGTACAGCACCCTCCTGGGGTACAGCACCCTCCTGAGGTAACGCACCCTCCTGGGGTACAGCACCCTCTTGGGGTACAGCACCCTCATGGGGTACATCACCCTCCTGGGTTACTGCACCCTCCTGGGTTACTGCACCCTCCTGGGGTACAGCACCCTCCTGGGGTACAGCACCCTCCTGGGTTACAGCACCCTCCTGGGGTACAGCACCCTCCTGGGTTACTGCACCCTCCTGGGTTACTGCACCCTCCTGGGTTACTGCACCCTCCTGGGGTACATCACCCTCCTGGGTTACTGCACCCTCCTGGGTTACTGCACCCTCCTGGGTTACAGCACCCTCCTGGGTTACAGCACCCTCCTGGGTTACTGCACCTCCTGGGTTACTGTACCCTCCTGGGTTACTGCACCTCCTGGGTACATCACCCTCCTGGAGTTACTGTACCCTCCTGGGTTACTGCACCCTCCTGGGTTACAGCACCCTCCTGGGTTACAGCACCCTCCTGGGGTACATCACCCTCCTGGGTTACTGCACCCTCCTGGGTTACTGCACCCTCCTGGGTTACTGCACCCTCCTGGGGTACAGCACCCTCCTGGGGTACAGCACCCTCCTGAGGTAACGCACCCTCCTGGGTTACAGCACCCTCCTGGGTTACAGCACCCTCGTGGGTTACTGCACCCTCGTGGGTTACAGCACCCTCGTGGGTTACAGCACCCTCGTGGGTTACTGCACCCTCGTGGGTTACAGCACCCTCGTGGGTTACTGCACCCTCGTGGGTTACTGCACCCTCCTGGGGTACAGCACCCTCCTGGGTTACTGCACCCTCCTGGGTTACTGCACCCTCCTGGGTTACTGCACCCTCCTGGGTTACTGCAACCTCGTGGGTTACAGCACCCTCCTGGGGTACAGCACCCTCCTGGGTTACTGCACCCTCGTGGGTTACTGCACCCTCCTGGGGTACAGCACCCTCCTGGGGTACAGCACCCTCCTGGGTTACTGCACCCTCGTGGGTTACTGCACCCTCCTGGGGTACAGCACCCTCCTGGGGTACTGCACCCTCCTGGGTTACTGCACCCTCCTGGGTTACTGCACCCTCCTAGGTTACTGCACAATCCTGGGTTACTGCACCCTCCTGGGTTACTGCACCTCCTGGGGTACAGCACCCTCCTGGGTTACTGCACCCTCCTGGGTTACTGCACCTCCTGGTTACTGCACCCTCCTGGTTTGCACCCTCCTGGTTACTGCACCCTCCTGGGTGCAAGCACCCTCCTGGGTTACTGCACCCTTCTGGGTTACTGCACCCTCCTGGGTTACTGCACCTCCTGGGTTACTGCACAATCCTGGGTTACTGCACTCCTGGGGTACAGCACCCTCCTGGGTTACTGCACCTCATGGGTTACTGCACCCTCCTGGGTTACTGCACCCTCCTGGGTTACAGCACCCTCCTGGGTTACTGCACATTCCTGAGGTACAGCACCCTCTGGGGTACAGCACCCTCCTGGGGTAGAGCACCCTCCTGGGTTACTGCACCCTCCTGGGTTACTGCACCCTCTGGGGTACAGGACCCTCCTGGGTTACAGCACCCTCCTGCGGTACAGCACCCTCCTGGGTTACAGCACCCTCCTGGGTTACAGCACCCTCCTGGGTTACAGCACCCTCCTGGGTTACAGCACCCTCCTGGGTTACAGCACCCTCCTGGGTTGCAGCACAATCTGGGTTACAGCACCCTCCTGGGTTACAGCACCCTCCTGGTTACAGCACCCTCCTGGTTACAGCACCCTCCTGGGTTACAGCACCCTCCTGGGTTCAGCACCCTCCTGGGTTAGCAGCACCCTCCTGGGTTACTGCACCCTCCTGGGTTACAGCACCCTCCTGGGTTACAGCACCCTCCTGGGTTACAGCACACTCCTGGGTTACAGCACACTCCTGGGTTACAGCACCCTCCTGGGTTACAGCACACTCCTGGGTTACAGCACCCTCCTGGATTACAGCACCCTCCTGGGTTACAGCACCCTCCTGGGTTACTGCACCCTCCTGGGTTACTGCACCCTCCTGGGTTACAGCACCCTCCTGGGTTACAGCACCCTCCTGGGTTACAGCACCCTCCTTTCTGGGGTACAGCATTTTCCTGGGGTACAGCACCTTCCTGGGGTACAGCACCATTCTGGGGTACAGCACCCTCCTGGGGTATAGCATCCTCCTGACGTATAGGACCCTCCGGGTTTTACAGCACCCTCGTGGGATACTCTGTGTCAGTGTAAATCAAAGATGTGTAAAATGCGGGTCGATGAGAGATGTTGTGGGTGGATGAGAGATGTTGCGGGTGGATGAGAGATGTTGCGGGTCGATGAGAGATGTTGCGGGTGGATGAGAGATGTTGTGGGTGGATGAGAGATGTTGCGGGTGGATGAGAGATGTTGCGGGTCGATGAGAGATGTTGCGGGTGGATGAGAGATGTTGCTGGTGGATGAGAGATGTTGCGGGTGGATGAGAGATGTTGTGGGTGGATGAGAGATGTTGCGGGTGGATGAGAGATGTTGCGGGTCGATGAGAGATGTTGCGGGTGGATGAGAGATGTTGCGGGTGGATGAGAGATGTTGCGGGTGGATGAGAGATGATGTGGGTGGATGAGAGATGTTGCGGGTGGATGAGAGATGTTGCGGTGGATGAGAGATGTTGCGGTGGATGAGAGATGTTGCGGGTGGATGAGAGATGTGCTGGTGGATGAGAGATGTTGCGGGTGGATGAGAGATGTTGCTGGTGGATGAGAGATGTTGCGGGTGGATGAGAGATGTTGCGGGTGGATGAGAGATGTTGCGGGTGGATGAGAGATGTTGCGGGTGGATGAGAGATGATGTGGGTGGATGAGATGAGAGATGTTGCGGGTGGATGAGAGATGTTGCGGGTGGATGAGAGATGTTGCTGGTGGATGAGAGATGTTGCGGGTGGATGAGAGATGTTGCTGGTGGATGAGAGATGTTGCGGGTGGATGAGAGATGTTGCGGGTGGAGAGAGTGGTGTGGTGGAGAGATCTTATATATTGTGTGTAAGGTGACATGTATGAAGTGTACTGTCATCTCACCTTCATGATCACTCTGACATCTTCAAGTCATCCGGCAACCTTCCCATGTCCTCTTCAGTTAATTATTTCTTCCTCATTGTTATTCATCACCACCAGCAATACATTATTCATCACCACCAGCAATACATTATTCATCACCAGCAATACATAACATTCATGTTCCTCTCTCACAGCATTAATGTACACGGGTTTAATACTGATCCTTGGGGGACTCCACTTATCACCCGTGCCCACTCCCATACATTTCTTACCATTACCAGTTATTCTTGTATACAGTTAAGTACCTCCACACTACCTCCGCTTTCTCTTGCAATTTTAATACAGCCTCGTGTGTGGTAGTGTTATGCACTTCCTTAACACTTGATAAAGACACAATCATACAACGAGTTTCCGGAGACAACATTTGCCATCTCTAAACTCATGGTGGTCGTCTCTTAAGTGTCTATATATCTTAAAGTGTTTTAATTAGTTGGATCCATTAGAGGAAGAGGAAATGGCTGGCAAGGCAATCTAAGAGGCTATATGCCCATTACCTTTGATGAGTTTAGAGAATTCTCTTACTCCCGCAGCCCGGTCTTGAGCCAAGCTTGTCTGGTGCTTGCCTGGTCAACCAGGCTGTTGTTGTTGGCAGCCTGATGGCTCGCAAATCCATCATAGCCCGGTTGATCAGGCAACTGGTGGAGGTACTTGTCGGGTTTCCTCTTGAAGACTTCTACACTTGCTCCAACAGTGTGATGGTGAGGCAATATTTTGTTTTTGTGGCCACGGCACCCCTGCTTCTCACCTGTGACTATAAGTGTGACTTGCGTCTACTATCAGTCATCCACGGAACGTGTACAACTATTTATATCATGTACAATACTTGCTGCTTCTTGTGTACTTCTCTTATAAATTACCATCAGTTTTTCAACTCTTTGGCACTTCATCCCTTCCCATCGACTTGGGGGGCAGGGGAAAGGGTGTGGGGGAGCAAATGTATAGGGGAGCAGCAGGTGTGTGGTGGGGTGGAGGGAGGGGTACGTGTGTGGGTGGGGGAGTGGTACGTGTAATGGGGTGGAGAGAAGGGTACGTGTGGTGGGGTGGAGAGAAGGGTACGTGTGGTGGGGTGGAGGGAGTGGTACGTGTAATGGGGTGGAGAGAAGGGTACGTGTGGTGGGGTGGGGGAGGGTACGTGGAGTGGGGTGGAGAGGGGTACGTGGTGGGGGTGGAGGGAGGGGACCTGTGGTGGGGGTGGAGGAGGGGAACGTGTGTTCCACAGGAGAAAACTCGGCTGCCTCCCTTGTATTCTAATTAATACGAGTGATAAACGTGCCTACACACCATCACCCCTCCACCACCACACACCCACCACACACACCACACCTCACCACACCCATCACCACCAACAAACCATCACCACACCACAACCATCACCCCCGCACCACCAACATCACCCTACCACCACACCCACACACCACAACCATCACCCCTACCACCAACAACACCAGCACAGCACCAACAAGACCAGCACAGCACCAACAACACCAGCACAGCACCAACAACACCAGCACAGCACCAACAACACCAGCACAGCACCAACAACACCAGCACAGCACCAACAACACCAGCACAGCACCAACAACACCAGCACAGCACCAACATCGCCACCAACAACACCAGCACAGCACCAACAACACCAGCACAGCACCAACATCGCTACCAACAGCACCACACCAACAACACCAATACAGCACCAACATCGCCACCAACAGACCAGCACAGCACCAACTAGACCAGCATAGCACCAACATTTGCCACCAACACCAGCACCAACATCGCCAACAAGACCAGCACAGCACCAACATCGCCACCAACACCAGCACAGCACCAACATCGCACCAGCACCAGCACAGCACCAACATCGCCACCAACACCAGCACAGCACCAACATCGCCACCAACGACCAGCACATCACCAACAAGCACCAGCACAGCACCAACATCGCCACCAACACCAGCACAGCACCAACATCGCCACCAACAAGACCAGCACAGCACCAACAAGACCAGCACAGCACCAACATCGCCACCAACAAGACCAGCACAGCACCAACAAGACCAGCACAGCACCAACATCACCACCAACAAGACCAGCACAGCACCAACAAGACCAGCACAGCACCAACAAGACCAGCACAGCACCAACAAGACCAGCACAGCACCAACAAGACCAGCACAGCACCAACAAGACCAGCACAGCACCAACAAGACCAGCACAGCACCAACAAGACCAGCACAGCACCAACATCACCACCAACAAGACCAGCACAGCACCAACAAGACCAGCACAGCACCAACAAGACCAGCACAGCACCAACATCACCACCAACAAGACCAGCACAGCACCAACAAGACCAGCACAGCACCAACATCACCACCAACAAGACCAGCACAGCACCAACAAGACCAGCACAGCACCAACATCACCACCAACAAGACCAGCACAGCACCAACAAGACCAGCACAGCACCAACATCACCACCAACAAGACCAGCACAGCACCAACAAGACCAGCACAGCACCAACAACACCAGCACAGCACCAACATCGCCACCAACAAGACCAGCATAGCACCAACAACACCAGCACAGCACCAACAACACCAGCACAGCACCAACAAGACCAGCACAGCACCAACAAGACCAGCACAGCACCAACAACACCAGCACAGCACCAACATCGCCACCAACAAGACCAGCATAGCACCAACAACACCAGCACAGCACCAACAAGACCAGCACAGCACCAACAAGACCAGCACAGCACCAACAAGACCAGCACAGCACCAACATCAGCACCAACAACACCAGCACAACACCAACATCGCCACCACCTCTACCAGCTGCCTGAGGAAAGATAATCTTGTCACTCGTTGTGGATTATGTTTAATTAATGAGGAACATTACGAGAAGAGGACAGGGAGAGGCTGCAAGAACACTTGAATACAATGTACAACATGGAGAGGAAAAGGCACCTACTTGAACAATCCTGATAATTAAGTAATGAGAATACGTATAAGATGATCTGACACAGAATACAACATGATAGGAGAGATGCTACAGGGAACGTGGAAGAGGAAAGATCATCTGGGAGTAAACACTACACCAAACATGTCACATGTCACTAGATGTGTGTGATTGCCGGGTCACCATTTGGAGAAGACCCGGGCCGGATGTACCGGCGAACATACAACAACAACAACGATGTGTGTGTGTATATATATATAATATATATACAGTGGTACCTCTACTTACGAGCAGCTCCCAACTCCAACAATTATGTAAGTGTATTTTTGAAGGTGCTTTTGTAAGTGTATTTTTGGGGGTCTGAAATGGATTAATCTAATTTTCATTATTTCTTATGGGAAAAAATTCCTTCGGTATTGGCACTTGAATAGCCGACTGGAACGAATTTTGCTCGTAACTCGAAGTACCACTGTATATATATAAACTGGTCAATTAGGAAGAACTCATTTAAAGTTAAGTCCTTTCTAAAATTTTCTCTCATACATTTAAAAATATATTTTTTTCATTTATGTTAATATAAAAATTAATGATTTTTTTACCACAAAAACCTTAGGAAACTTACCTAACCTTATTATAACAAGCGCAATTTAATTTAGTCTAATCCAACTAAATTATTGCATACACAAATTTTCGCTTGCCCTATTTGGCAAGAAGAGCGTTGCTATTTAAGCCAAAATCGCAAGTTTTACTTATTCGGCACGACATATATATATATATATATATATATATATATATATATATATATATATATATATATATATATATATATATATATATATATATATATATATATGTCGTGCCGATTAGTAAAACTGGTCAATTAACAAGAACTCATCTAAAATTCAGTCCTTTCTAAAATTTTCTCTTATACGTTTAAAGATATATTTTTTCATTTATGTTAATGTAAGAATTTATAATTTTGTACCAAGAGAAACTTTGAAAACCTACCTAACCTTATTACAACAAGCGCAATTTAATTTAGTCTAACCCAACTAAATATATTTTAGATACGTTAACATTAATTTAATAATAAACAAACACAATGAAATATATTTTTTTCGTTATGTTCAGAATGATTTTGGCGAAATTATTGCATACACAAATTTTCACTTGTCTTATATGGCAAGAAGAGCGTTGCTATTTAAGCCAAAATCGCAAGTTTTACCTAATCGGCACGACATATATAGTATAACTTCAGCGGCATGTACAGGATTAGCTAGCCTATAAATACTTTCAGCAACTTGAACATGAAATAATTTAAGACATTATATTCAACGTACGTTAGATCCATTTTGCAGTACGCAGCGCCAGCATGGAACCCCCTCACCTGATCAAATACATAAACCAGAAAAGATGCAAAAGTTTCCACCGAGATTGGTGCCGGAACTGAGGGTAATGGAATACGAGAGAAGAGATTTAAGAAACTGAAACACAACACGAGGAGGATCAAAGAGACATGATCATGACTAAAAAATATGACTCAAAAGATTGGACAGGATGGATAGGCAGAGGTTGTCTGAGATGACAGAGAAGTAGTGAACATATATGACAGCTTAAGATGACAGAAGTAGTGAACATACATGACAGCTTAAGATGACAGAAGTAGTGAACATATATGACAGCTTAAGATGACAGAGAAGTAGTGAACATATATGACAGCTTAAGATGACAGAGAAGTAGTGAACATACATGACAGTTTAAGATGACAGATGTAGTGAACATACATGACAGTTTAAGATGACAGATGTAGTGAACATACATGACAGCTTAAGACACAGATGTGTCAGAGGGACGCTAAGAAGTATTTTTTTTAAATCTTAGGATAGTGAGTGGAATGCACTAGAAAAGGTGGTGGAGGATATCAGTACACACAGCTTCAAGAATAGATATGAACGGATCCTGGAGACAAGGAATCAGTAGAGCTGGTTTCCAGGAATCTTCTACTACACAGCCCAGCCTGAAGTCAGGCTTCCAGCCCAGCCTAGCCTGAGGCCTGGTCAGGCAGGCTGTTTGTACTAGCTCCCTCAGGCAGAGCCACATAACCATCACAACCTGGGTGATCCAGCACTTGTAGCAAGAAGCTCTCCAGCTGATGCTTCAAAACGTCTATCTTCGTTCCAGTAATATTTCTGATATTTGTATGTTGAAGAGTCTTGGACCAAGGATGTTGACACAGTGTTCTCTAATTGTACTCATGGCTCCCCTGCTCTTCACTGGCTTCACTCCACACTTTCTACCATATCTTTCACTCCATGTATATATTATCAGGTATACTTTTAATATACCTTATCTTCCTATTTTCCGTTCCAGAGAGAATAATATACTACGTAAGTACTTTAAATTTAATGTTCCTAACAATAATCCCACTAACAACAACAACGCCGCCACCGCCACCTAGCGGCGACCGCTTGGCACATTGCTTATTCCTGGAGCTTCCTTAACGGCCACACTGTGTGCCAAATTACGTGGTTCCTGTGCCCTGCTCTCCTCCCCTACTCCCTCTCACACACCAACACCCCCACTACCACCACCTCAACCACCATTATCACTACCCGCTATGCATGAGGAGACTAGGCAGAGATGGACCAGAGATGGGCCAGGCAGAGATGGACCAGAGATGGGCCAGGCAGAGATGGACCAGAGATGGGCCAGGCAGAGATGGACCAGAGATGGGTCAGGCAGAGATGGACCAGAGATGGGCCAGGCAGAGATGGACCAGAGATGGGCCAGGCAGAGATGGACCAGAGATGGGCCAGGCAGAGATGGACCAGAGATGGGCAAGGCAGAGATGGACCAGAGATGGGCCAGGCAGAGATGGACCAGAGATGGGCCAGGCAGAGATGGACCAGAGATGGGCCAGGCAGAGATGGACCAGAGATGGGCCAGGCAGAGATGGACCAGAGATGGGCCAGGCAGAGATGGACCAGAGATGGGCCAGGCAGAGATGGACCAGAGATGGGCCAGGCAGAGATGGACCAGAGATGGGCAAGGCAGAGATGGAGACTTAGAAGACGAAAAAGTTCTGAAACTATAAATTTAATTGTTCTTCCTCACACGGACGAACTTAAATCTGCAAAAAAAAATTCTCACAATGATATGAACATTGACTTTAAAGTTGTGTGACATTAGTGAGTGTGTTTTAATGTGTGAGGACGTCCAACACTGACGACCTGGTGTGTGACATTAGTGAGTGTGTTTTAAGGTGTGAGGACGTCCAACACTGGCGACCTGGTGTGTGACATTAGTGAGTGTGTTTTAAGGTGTGAGGACGTCCAACACTGACGACCTGGTGTGTGACATTAGTGAGTGTGTTTTAAGGTGTGAGGACGTCCCAAAACTGGCGACCTGGTGTGTGACATTAGTGAGTGTGTTTTAATGTGTGAGGACGTCCAACACTGGCGACCTGGTGTGTGACATTAGTGAGTGTGTTTTAAGGTGTGAGGACGTCCAACACTGGCGACCTGGTGTGTGACATTAGTGAGTGTGTTTTTAAAGGGGTGAGGACGTCCAACACTGGCGACCTGGTGTGTGACATTAGTGAGTGTGTTTTAAGGTGTGAGGACGTCCAACACTGGCGACCTGGTGTGTGACATTAGTGAGTGTGTTTTAAGGTGTGAGGACGTCCAACACTGGCGACCTGGTGTGTGACATTAGTGAGTGTGTTTTAAGGTGTGAGGACGTCCAACACTGGCGACCTGGTGTGTGACATTAGTGAGTGTGTTTTAAGGTGTGAGGACGTCCAACACTGGCGACCTGGTGTGTGACATTAGTGAGTGTGTTTTAAGGTGTGAGGACGTTCAACACTGACGACCTGGTGTGTGACATTAGTGAGTGTGTTTTAAGGTGTGAGGAAGTCCAACACTGGCGACCTGGTGTGTGACATTAGTGTGTTTTAATGTGTAAGGACGTCCAACACTGACAACCTGGTGTGTGACATTAGTGAGTGTGTTTTAAGGTGTGAGGATGTCCAACACTGGCGACCTGGTGTGTGACATTAGTGTGTTTTAATGTGTAAGGACGTCCAACACTGACAACCTGGTGTGTGACATTAGTGAGTGTGTTTTAAGGTGTGAGGATGTCCAACACTGGCGACCTGGTGTGTGACATTAGTGAGTGTGTTTTAAGGTGTAAGGACGTCCAACACTGACGACCTGGTGTGTGACATTAGTGAGTGTGTTTTAAGGTGTGAGGATGTCCAACACTGGCGACCTGGTGTGTGACATTAGTGAGTGTGTTTTAAGGTGTGAGGATGTTCAACACTGGCGACCTGGTGTGTGACATTAGTGAGTGTGTTTTAAGGTGTGAGGACGTCCAACACTGGCGACCTGGTGTGTGACATTAGTGAGTGTGTTTTAAGGTGTGAGGACGTCCAACACTGGCGACCAGGTGTGTGACATTAGTGAGTGTGTTTTAAGGTGTGAGGATGTTCAACACTGGCGACCTGGTGTGTGACATTAGTGAGTGTGTTTTAAGGTGTGAGGACGTCCAACACTGGCGACCTGGTGTGTGACATTAGTGAGTGTGTTTTAAGGTGTGAGGACGTCCAACACTGGCGACCTGGTGTGTGACATTAGTGAGTGTTTTTTTAAGGTGTGAGGACGTTCAACACTGACGACCTGGTGTGTGACATTAGTGAGTGTGTTTTAAGGTGTGAGGACGTCCAACACTGGCGACCTGGTGTGTGACATTAGTGAGTGTGTTTTAAGGTGTGAGGACGTCCAACACTGGCGACCTGGTGTGTGACATTAGTGAGTGTGTTTTAAGGTGTGAGGACGTCCAACACTGGCGACCTGGTGTGTGACATTAGTGAGTGTGTTTTAAGGTGTGAGGACGTCCAACACTGGCGACCTGGTGTGTGACATTAGTGAGTGTTTTTTAAAGGGTGTGAGGACGTCCAACACTGGCGACCTGGTGTGTGACATTAGTGAGTGTGTTTTAAGGTGTGAGGACGTCCAACACTGGCGACCTGGTGTGTGACATTAGTGAGTGTGTTTTAAGGTGTGAGGACGTTCAACACTGACGACCTGGTGTGTGACATTAGTGAGTGTGTTTTAAGGTGTGAGGACGTCCAACACTGGCGACCTGGTGTGTGACATTAGTGTGTTTTAATGTGTAAGGACGTCCAACACTGACAACCTGGTGTGTGACATTAGTGAGTGTGTTTTAAGGTGTGAGGATGTCCAACACTGGCGACCTGGGTGTGACATTAGTGAGTGTGTTTTAAGGTGTGAGGATGTCCAACACTGGCGACCTGGTGTGTGACATTAGTGAGTGTGTTTTAATGTGTGAGGACGTCCAACACTGGCGACCTGGTGGTGTCTTGGCTTCAATCCTGCTGACACCAATATTTCTTTGTGCATACTCTTTGCATACTCTTTCCTTTGTTTCCGTGACATACAATATATATATATATATATATATATATATATATATATATATATATATATATATATATATATATATATATGTCGTGCCGAATAGATAAAACTGGTCCAATTAGCAAGAACTCATTATGTTAATGTAAAAATTAATAATTTTTTAACAAAGAACATTAGAAAACTTGCCTAACCTTATTTTAACAAGCGCAATTTAATTTAGCCTAAGCCAACTAACTATATTTTAGATAAGTTTACAATAATTTAATAATAAACAAATACAATAAAATATATTTTTTTCGTTAGGTTTAAAATTATTTTTGCGAAATTATTGCATACACAAATTTTCGCTTGTCTTATTCGGCAAGAAGAGCGTTGCTATTTAAGCCAAGATCGCAAGCTTTACCAATTCGGCACGACATATTACACACACACACGTGACATACACAATCGTTGTGTATGTCACCTAAAACACAGTATTAATATTTAACCAGGAATAATGAAGAAGTTATAGTTGAGTCTCCCCTGATGTTATACATGATCTGTCTGAGAGTTATTAATAGGGAGTTTTAATTTTCTCTAAGTGTTTTTGGAACATTTAATCTCCATAGTACTAAGAGCTTTAGTTCTTAGTACTATAGAGATTAAATGTTCATTATGATTTTGACTATAAATCAATATACCGTTAACATATTAATATAATTTTTGATAAACATGTGTATAACTTGGTATGGCCAGCCTAAGCTAGGTTATGGCCAGCTATGATCTCAAGTATTTACCAACACGACACTCTCTCAAACAAGAAACATGTGTAGTAATGATTTTTTTTAGCGACGCCGATCCCTTTCAAGATTTAAAAATAAATACTTGGTCTTACCTTAATAGTAAAGTTAAATTTTTGCAGGAATTTTTATTAGATAATAGTTATCCACTGACACTCGCAAAATAATTCTTGGAAAATAAGTTTTTAACAAAGGCACCTTTAGTTACACTTCTTGAGGAGGCTTCTTACAAGTTACTTACTAACAAATTATATTCAAAGTAATTTTTAATAATTCTATATAATGGGCAGCCCCTTCAGGTTGAGTGAAGATGGTGCAGTCTCTTCAAACACAGTGTATCAGTTCACGTGTTCTCAGTGTAATATATATATCCTCAATCACAGTGTATCAGTTCAAGTGTTCTCAGTGTAATATATATCTTCAAACACAGTGTATCAGTTCAAGTGTTCTCAGTGTAATATATATCTTCAAACACAGTGTATAAGTTCAAGTGTTCTCAGTGTAATATATATCTTCAAACACAGTGTATCAGTTCAAGTGTTCTCAGTGTAATATATGTCTTCAAACACAGTATATCAGTTCAAGTGTTCTCAGTGTAATATATATCTTCAAACACAGTGTATCAGTTCAAGTGTTCTCAGTGTAATATATATCTTCAAACACAGTGTATCAGTTCAAGTGTTCTCAGTGTAATATATATCTTCAAACACAGTGTATCAGTTCAAGTGTTCTCAGTGTAATATATATCTTCAAACACAGTGTATCAGTTCACGTGTTCTCAGTGTAATATATATCTTCAAACACAGTGTATCAGTTCAAGTGTTCTCAGTGTAATATATATCTTCAAACACAGTGTATCAGTTCAAGTGTTCTCAGTGTAATATATATCTTCAATCACAGTGTATCAGTTCAAGTGTTCTCAGTGTAATATATATCTTCAAACACAGTGTATCAGTTCAGGTGTTCTCAGTGTAATATATATCTTCAAACACAGTGTATCAGTTCAAGTGTTCTCAGTGTAATATATATCTTCAAACACAGTATATCAGTTCAAGTGTTCTCAGTGTAATATATATCTTCAAACACAGTGTATCAGTTCAAGTGTTCTCAGTGTAATATATATCTTCAAACACAGTGTATCAGTTCAAGTGTTCTCAGTGTAAATATATCTTCAAACACAGTGTATCAGTT
>WNWK01034688.1:0-20297 GCA_009830355.1 Cherax destructor
CCTTCAAACATCTCGTTGCTTGAGTGAGTACCACCTCCCTCTACCCTTGCAAACATCTCGTTGTTTGAGTGAGTACCAGCCTACCTCTAGCCTTGCAAACATCTCGTTGCTTGGTGAGTACCAGCCTACCTCTAGCCTTGCAAACATCTTGCTTGTGAGTACCAGCCTACCTCTAGCCTTGCAACATCTCGTTGCTTGAGTGAGTACCAGCCTACCTTAGCCTTGCAAACATCTCGTTGCTTGAGTGAGTACCAGCCTACCTCTGCCTTGCAAACATTTCGTTGTGGTGAGTACCAGCCTACCTTTAGCCTTGCAAACATCTCGTTACTTGGTGAGTCCAGCCTACCTCTAGCCTTGCAAACATCTCGTTGCTTGATTGAGTACCACCTACCTCTAGCCTTGCAAACATCTCGTTGCTTGAGTGAGTACCAGCCTACCTCTAGCCTTGCAAACATCTCGTTGTTTGGTGAGTACCAGCCTACCTCTAGCCTTGCAAACATCTCGTTGCTTGAGTGAGTACCAGCCTACCTCTAGCCTTCAAACATCTCGTTGCTTGAGGATAAGCCTACCTCTAGCCTTGCAAACATCTCGTTGCTTGATTGAGTACCAGCCTGCCTCTAGCCTTGAAACATTCGTTGCTTGAGTGAGTACCAGCCTACCTCTAGCCTTGCAAACATCTCGTTGCTTGAGTGAGTACCAGCCTACCTCTAGCCTTGCAAACATCTCGTTGCTTGGTGAGTACCAGCCTACCTCTAGCCTTGCAAACATCGTTTGCTTGAGTGAGTACCAGCCTACCTCTAGCCTTGCAAACATCTCGTTGCTTGAGTGAGTACCAGCCTACCTCTAGCCTTGCAAACATCTCGTTGCTTGAGTGAGTACCAGCCTACCTCTAGCCTTGCAAACATCTCGTTGTTTGAGTGAGTACCAGCCTACCTCTAGCCTTGCAAACATCTCGTTGTTTGAGTGAGTACCACCTACCTCTAGCCTTGCAAACATCTCGTTGCTTGGTGAGGTACCAGCCTCCTCTAGCCTTGCAAACATCTCGTTGCTTGAGTGAGTACCAGCCTACCTCTAGCCTTGCAAACATCTCGTTGCTTGAGTGGTACCAGCCTACCTCTGCCTTGCAAACATCTCGTTGCTGAGTGAGTACCAGCCTACCTCTAGCCTTGCAAACATCTCGTTGTTGAGTGAGTACCAGCCTATTTCTAGCCTTGCAAACTCTCGTTGTGAGTGAGTACTAGCCTACCTTTAGCCTTGCAAACATCTCGTTGCTTGGTGAGTACCAGCCTACCTCTAGCCTTGCAAACATCTCGTTGTTTGAGTGAGTACCACCTACCTCTAGCCTTGCAAACATCTCGTTGCTTGAGTGAGTACCAGCCTACCTCTAGCCTTGCAAACATCTCGTTGCTTGGTGAGTACCAGCCTACCTCTAGCCTTGCAAACATCTCGTTGCTTGGTGAGTACCACCTACCTCTAGCCTTGCAAACATCTGTTGCTTGGTAAGTACCAGCCTACCTCTAGCCTTGTAAACATCTCGTTGCTTGGTGAGTACCAGCCTACCTCTGCCTTGTAAACATCTCGTTGTTGAGGATACCAGCCTACCTCTAGCCTTGCAAACATCTCGTTGCTTGGTGAGTACCAGCCTACCTCTAGCCTTGCAAACATCTCGTTGTTGAGTAAGTACCAGCCACCTCTGCCTTGCAAACATATCGTTGTGGTGAGTACCAGCCTATCTAGCCTTGTAAACATCTCGTTGCTTGAGTGAGTACCAGCCTACCTCTAGCCTTGCAAACATCTCGTTGCTTGAGTAAGTACCAGCCTACCTCTAGCCTTGCAAACATCTCGTTGCTTGAGTGAGTACCAGCCTACCTCTAGCCTTGTAAACATCTCCTTCTCCTCGAAGTTTGATTAGACTCAAGTTTTGGGTAACAGACGGTTCCGTTGTAGAGACTGAACATCTTTCTCGCTACAGTGGGTATCAGTGAAGGTCAGAGTTAGTTCTGGACTTAGAGATTTTGATATCTACTAAGGTTGCGAGTTTTTCTGACGTAATAAAGTCAATCAGTTGATTTAACTGTGACGTCTTCGTATTACCGTAGTCTTGATATGAATTGAGCCGAACTTATATTCGGTTAGAAGGGAGTATTAGGACTCCTATAGAGATTCTATTGAAGATCTCAGCTGTGTGTTTTGTTCCTGCTTCGTTAAGATCGCTTGTTATGTTTTGATAAATGTCTCTCTATCTCTAGGTTAGCTTCTTACTTTGTGGATTATCGTCCTCGAAGACAGTGATTATTCCAGGACGGATGTACAATTTAGCCTTGTACGTATGTAGAGTCGACCTGTAGTGAGACATTTCCGTCAATGATTGAAATGCCCCTGGGTATATGTGTATATATGGTTAATTATGACTCGTGACAATGGAAATGTCACTATAAATGTTCATAATTTGTATTATGAACTAATGGCCTTTAGCATTATTGTACTCGAAAGTACTATTCTGCATTTTTCAACAAGAGAGTATTCATTTTACTTCTTTTAAGACATGTTAACATCAAAGTTATTAAGTTAAAATGTTGCCAGATTATTGTCTCTTGGATATAATTTAGAAAAAGCCTATTGAGATAGTCTTTTATACTAAAGCTAGCCAGTCCTGGCCGTGATCCAACACCTTGAGACGAAAGAGAAGACTTTCACAGGTTACATACGTAAGGAGATTTATCCCAAACTCCCCGGGTTCCTGGACCCAGGTACTGAGGGTTGTCTACTTACAACTTATTAAACTTAATTCGAAAGGATCAGTCATACCAACTGAACAAAAAGAACTGACCGTAAAACTGTTCATAGCCCATCTCCACCCTCCCCACCCCCCTCTCCTCCCCCTCCCTCCATCCCTCTCGTCCTTTCTCCCTTCACTCCCCCTCCCTCCATTCTTCCTCTCTTTTCTGCCTCCTCTATTCTTTCTTTCTGTTAGTGTTTCTATTTATTGTGTCAGTGTTTTACCGTCTCCTCCATCACAGTCCCCTCCACTCCCTCCATCAGTCTCCTCCACCCCCTCCATCACAGTCTCCTCCACTCCCTCCATCACAGTCTCCTCCACCCCCTCCATCACAGTCTCCTCCACCCCCTCCATCACAGTCTCCTCCACCCCCTCCAACACAGTCTCCTCCACCCCCTCCATCACAGTCTCCTCCACCCCCTCCATCCAGTCTCCTCCACCCCCTCCATCACCAGTCTCCTCCACCCTCCATCAGTCTCCTCCACCCCCTCCATCACGTCTCCTCCACCCTCCATCACAGTCTCCTCCACCCCTCCATCACAGTCTCCTCCACTCCCTCCATCACGGTCTCTCCACTCCCTCCATCATGGTCTCCTTTATTACTCACTCTACTTCATCTCTTATTTTATTCCGTTTTATTTTTTCTCCTCTTCCTCTCTATTTTATCTCTCCCTTATTCCTTTCCTTTCGTTCTCTCTCTCTCTCTCTCTCTCTTCTCTCTCTCTCTCTCTCTCTCTCTCTCTCTCTCTCTTCTCTCTCTCTCTCTCTCTCTCTCTCTCTCTCTCTCTCTCTCTCTCTCTCTCTCTCTCTCTCTCTCTCTCTCTCTCTCCACAAAATTCGTCTGCCACCTATCAATGCTCTTCCCTTTTTATCTTTCTCCTGTCTTTTCCACTTCATCCCCTTCCCCTCCTCTTCCCTCTCTTCTTCCTCTTCTCTTCGTTCATGTCTCCCATAAAAGAAAATATTTTTAACGCTTTTTCTGTTGGATTGCTGGACCATAGCCGTCCATATGATGGCCCCTCAGGTGTCCATGTCGTCTCTCAGGTGTCTTGTGGCTCCTCTGGTGTCAGTATTTCTCCTCAGGTGCCAATATGACCTCACAGGTGTTCATATGGCCTCTCTGGTATCTAAATGGCCTCGCATGTGTCCATAGGACATCTGTCGTTTAAGTTATATAATCTTTCCCAATTCAGTGTTGCCACAGCGCGACCACAGCAGCGTCCACAGCAGCGACCACAGCGCACCACAGCAGCGACCACAGCGGCGACCACAGCGGACCACAGCAGCGTCACAGCAGCGTCCACAGCAGCGCCCAAAGCAGCGACCACAGCGGCTGTGGAGAAAATTCTCAAAGGAGGGAGTATGCGCCCTTACTACCCTGGTAAGGGCCCTCACCCTTTCTACCCAGGAAGGGCCAGAGAAGGCGCGTCTGGCTGCATAAACAATTTAATTCATGCCAGATGTACTGTCAACAGTGTGTCAAGAATTGTGCGACCACAGCAACACGGGCACCTCGTGGCACCACATGGTTGCACGAGGCTGCAAAAAGCAGCACGAGCGGTCAGATTGAATTTGGCCACCGCAAGAACGGGTCATACGACTCTAGTCGTCATGCGACGCGAGGCGACGTAAATCAACATAAACATTACTCGTTCGCGTCCGTTATATCATTTAATCTCCACTAACGTCGGGAAATAAGATAAGAACTCTGTTCCAGCGCGTTTAGTGATTAACATCAACATTGCAGTATATTCAGAAGTGTGCAGCTTCAGACTGAAAAGGAGAAACGTAGAACAATCGCAAGTGAACTCCATCGAAACAAGACGGTGATTCTTCAGCGGCATTCTAAAATCAAGACAGCATTTCCGCCGTATGGTGGAGCCAACACCATCGCTCAAAGTTACACGAGCAAGGTAAGAATTGGATGTTCTTGTCAGACGAGGAACTGCGCAGTTCTTGTATTCAAGAACCTTCAAATTTTACCCACGACGGCGGTTATGCGTGGACTTTTTAGTCCAAAACAGTAGATAAAACGCCTTTCAGTCCATCTAAGACTGAAATATGGACATACGCTCCTTTGGGGCAATAATTATGTACTCATTGTGATATTTTTTCCATACAGCCCTGTGGAGGTGTGGCAAATATGGATCCCCTGAGAAGGTGTTGGTGGTGGCTGCGACATCTTGGATTCATCAAGAAGATAAGTACATACAGTCACGTTATTGTTGGAGCCCATCCTCCACATGTTGGTCCTTCGAACCGGATGTTTGTTTATTACGAACCGGAAGTTTGGTCATTACAATCGAACGTTGATCGTATTCGAACCAGGAAGTGACCACATGGTGGTCCAGAGACTTATACTACAGGGGTATAAATGTCTACGATCCAAGGTCCTTCGAGAAAACTGTAAAACTATTGTTTTACAAAAAGAAACCAGAATATATGGGTCCCTACTCTCATTCAAAGAGCATGGGAAGCTCTCGCGAGGTATAGAAAACGCGAGCAGGCAAGCGCTCACCCGACACCCAGGAAGAAAACGGTAGTCGGGTCACCCAGGTTGGGGGACAGTACTTCTGGGGGGCCACTCCCCCACTACCCCACTCACCCACGCGGGAGCAACACTTCAATTTCTGCTTAAGTCAGCGGAGAAGCAGATTGACTGGCGTACAGCTGGTCTGTGAATGTGTATAGTATAAACAGTTTATATATATATACACACAGTGTTTATAATGTTTATAGACACAAATTAAGAGAAGAAACTGTGTATTATGTTTGTCTCTTATATAATATAGGAAGTGATATTAAGTTTAAACTTTCATATTGATTAACATTGTAACAGTGACATATGTATGTATATAAACATTGAATATATATGTGTGATGTATATACAGTAATATTTTCATGTGTGAAGTGACGTCAGTGCTGAGACTCAGTTTAGCTGAGACAACAGTTCAGGACATAAACAAACCTTCGTGTTGTTTCGTCCATATGTACTCAGCACCTCAAGGCCACTGACCTTGAAAGACACGGTTAGTGGGTCAGTAGTGTGCTGACGCAGTCAAAACAAACTCAGCTGGAGTTTTTAAACACTCTAAGTGTGCTGTTAGTCATTATACTAGCAAAATGTCGTCATTAACCACAAAATTCAGCACGTTACAGACGAAAATTACTCAATTGGAGCAATTAATTTCAGTCTGTATAGGTTTAACCCAAGACACAAATATAGACTATGATCAGTTGGAAATTAAATCTCAATTATTTAATAAACGTCTGGAAATCATTAATTCAGGCTACGAGATATACGAAAAGGAATTTCTAGATTCCAATCCGACAAAGGAAGAAATTAAAAGTGTCTTGGATGCCTTTAGTGGACAACAATTAAGGTGGACAGGAATACAGGCTATCTGCCGCAAAACTTTGTCCGAGACCTACAGCCAGTGGTCAGCAGACACCTGTCTCCACACCTGTCCACACACCTGCGACACCTGTCACACCTGGTGTTAGTTTCAACTCTTCCTAAATTGGCTATGCCTATTTTTGAAGGTAATGATTATGAAGAGTTCCTTAGTGGGTTTAATTCTTTAGTGAATTCACGTACTGACATAGATGAGATAGCTAAGTTCAATTATCTCAGATATCTCGTGAAAGGTGAACCCTATGAACTGATTAAATCATTTCCGGTGGTCAAAGACAATTGCTCTAGCTTTACGTGTCTTAGCAGATAATTATCTTGATGCTGACAAAACCAGGGTTAGACATGCAGTCTTAATATCAAGCTTGAAACCACCCAAACATTGTCTTTCAGACTTACAGTCATTTAGGATCACATTAGACAATAGTCTCAGAACTCTAGGAGTTAAATATGATCTAAGGCAATGTGATTGGTTTATCAGTGGTATTATACAAGATAAACTGTCAACACAAACCATTGAACGTTTAAATATTATGTTCAATAAACGCTATTTCACTTGTGAAGAAATTAGCAAGGGTTTACAAACAATAGTCTCATGCATGCAAGCAACGAGACAAGATGAAAATCCACCAATCCTGTTGTGGATAATAAACCTTCAACTCAGTACAAAAAGAGTGTACCTACTCACTAAACCACATAATGAAATCCCATGTAGGCACTTATCAAGCTGTGAACACAACAGACAGTAAACAGACTGTCACACATAAACGTACTCCAAAATGTGTACTTTGTGATGGAACACATTGGGCACAGTTTTGCATTAATACACATCACTGGAGGCACGGAAACAACGTGCTCAACAGCTGAAAAGGTGCACTAAGTGTTTAGGTGAACAAAAGGGGAGTTAAATGCTCACTGAAGAAGTGTTTTAAATGCAAGGGAATGCATCATACAGCATTATGCCCAAGCACTTATGCTGAACAACCGACTTCCACAGAGTCGGGAAGTCAACAAACAGCAGCATTAAATGTGAGAATAAGTCTAAATCGACTGCTCTCCCAATAGCTCGAGTTGAGTTATCACATAAATTACACAAAACCAATGTGCTAACATTATTTGATCAAGGCTCACAAAGGTCTTTCATAAGACGAACAGTGTTGCAAAAACTGAATAAACAACCCCATGCCAAAATACAGTTAGAAATAGCTGGATTTTTCCAAAGTTCTGGTAAGCAGAAATATGACCTAGCCAGATTCACTGTTGGTCAGGAAACAGGAAAAAGACAGTAGAAGCTGTGGTAGTCGATGATTTGCCTAAGTCAGTGCAGATCCGGGGAATAAGAGATACAGTTGCAGCACTGAAGGCGGCCAAGGTCAAGTTAGCTTGTCCTGACATACAGACGGACACAATTAGTCCAATTGATTTAATCATTGGAAGTGATTATTATCACTGTTTTGTGGAAAATATAGTAAGTAAACATGATGTTCACTTGCTGAAAACAGCTGGAGGCCATATGATATGTGGTCCAATTCCCTCTCAAAGCGGGAAAGAAGCTGAAATTGATTCAGTAGAAAATGTACTAGTTACAAGAATAACTGCTGATCATGTACCACAACAAAAATTATCATTACTGAAGAAATAAATGAACCAGTTGATAAGTTGTGGGATTTAGATGCGATAGGTATAGATGTAAATAAACCAAGCCCACAGAGTCTGAGACTTATAACCAATATTTGGACACTGTCAAATATGAAGATGGACAGTATTGGGTTAGGTTACCATGGAAATTAAATCCACCACATCTACTAGCAATTATCGCATGGCTTTCGGACAAATGAAAGCACAAATACATGAGCTCAGGAAGAATCCAGAGCTGCTGACTGTCTATGATAATATCATACAAGAACAGTTAGACAATAAATTCATTGAGGAAATAGTCGAAGATAAGTTGAAGACAGATGCTCATTATCTACCGCACCACGGAGTCAGGAAAAATTCTGAAACCACTCCACTACGTGTTGTATACAATTGCAGCGCACGTGCAAATAAAGATGTAGCAAGCCTTAATGACTGTCTGATGACTGGACCCTCACTAACTGAGAAGCTTGGAGACGTGCTGTTGAAATTTCGCACAAATCCATATGCCTACACGGCTGATATTTCCAAAGCTTTCTTAAGAGTAGGACTACAAGAAATAGATAGAGATTATACTCGATTCTTGTGGCCAGAAAATCCACATGATCCTCAAAGTCCTGTGAAAACTTATCGTTTTAAGTCAGTATTATTTGGTGCAACATCCTCTCCATTCTTACTAGAAGCTACTCTTAATACACATTTGAAGAAATCTGAAAGCCCCTTCAATGAAATCTTAAAGAAAAGTTTCTATGTGGATAATCTTCAAGGTACTGTGAATAAAGAGGAGGATTTGAAATCCTTATACAGAGAAGCTAACAAGGAGATGAAAGAAGCAAATATGCCTCTAAGGATGTGGAATACTAATTCAAATCAATTAAGGGAACTTATCAAAGAAGATTTCCCTGAAGCTGAAATTCCTGAATGCAACAACATGCTTGGACTTAATTGGAATACACAGGAAGACACTTTGAGTCTCAAAAGGATAACCAATAAATCAAGCAGTACACTCACTAAACGTAGTTTACTGTCAGAGGTATCACAATGTTTTGATCCTCTAGGACTCGTCTCACCAATTACCATAAAAGGTAAAATGCTTGTTCAAGAAGCATGGAAGCTCAAAATAGGTTGGGATGAGAACTTGCCTCAAGAAATGAGTCAAGAATGGGATGAAATGTCCAAGGAGTTTAAACAACTTCATCAAATTAAATTTCCCAGACAAATAGGTCAAGAGGAAACAAGTACACATTACATGTGTTCTGTGATGCGTCAACCAGAGGTTATGGCGCTGTAGCTTACATGAGTAACGCTGAAGGAAGTACTTTAATTACTTCAAAGGCCAGGGTTGCACCCTTGAAGGTCAGAACAGTACCACAATTGGAACTGACAGCACTTTATGTAGGTACAAAATTAGCTGTCTATCTCAACAAAGTACTTGATCATCTCACTATTGAAAAAACTGTGATCTGGAGTGACAATGAAGCAGTTCTCCAGTGGTTAAGAAATAATAAGAGTAAGTTGGTCTATGTACAGAACAGAGTAGCAGAAATAAGAGAGATGCAGAGAGACTATGTCTTTCTCCACGTCTCTACACAAGAGAATCCAGCTGACATGTTGTCACGTGGTGTCCCACTCAAGAACTTTGTGGATAATAAATTATGGCTCCACGGACCTAACTGGCTCTCTAATGAAAATAACTGGCCACAGCAAAAGCTTACATTATGCCAGAAGAAACAGTCTGTTTGAACACAGCAGAAATAATCTGTTTAAACACTACAGACACAAAGAAATAGTCATTGATGGATCTAAATACTCATCTTTGGGTAAACTCTTAAGAGTTACAGCTCTTGTCTTTAAATTCATTAAAGGGATAAAACCTAATTATGAATTACTTGAACCCATTAAATACTGGATAAAGTTAATACAGAAAGATGTTTTTTCTACAGAGTATAAATTTCTGGAAACTCAGGATAAATCACCAAAGAAACCTGATATGATTAATTCTTTAGGACTTTATCTCGACTCAGGAAAAATTATAAGATGTCGAGGAAGAATTCATAATTCTTCACTACCTAAAACAATACATCCAGTATTGATCCCCAAGAATCATTGGCTAACAAGACTGATTATTCAGAATGCCCACAGTAACGTGTTACATGGTGGTGTACTGACACTCTTTGTCATATACGTCAATCCTACTGGATACCTCAAGGTCGACAAAGTGTGAAGAAACAAATAAGAGACTGTATTACTTGTCGTCATTATGATATGCGAGTATGTCAGTATCCAGGTCCACCTCCATACCCTTCTGAAAGAGTATGTCATGTCACTCCATTTGAAGTGACAGGTGTAGATTACACTGGACCAATAATTTTAACTAAAACAGTTGACAAAGTTCCTATCAAGGTGTACATCTGTTTGTTCACCTGTGCTACAACTAGAGCAGTACATCTAGAAGTAGCCACTGATATGTCTGCTGAAACCTTCATCAAATTATTTAGAAGGTTTGCAGCCAGAAGGGCATGTCCCAGGCTGATGATATCAGACAATGCAACGAATTTTGTTGCTGGTGCTGCTTACATAAACAAGATTTTTGAGCAGCCTGAAGTACAACAGATGCTGAATCAACGCAATTGTCGTTGGAGATTCATTCCTCCTAAATCCCCATGGCACGGCGGATTTTACGAAAGAATGATAGGCATTGTGAAACGTTGTTTAAGGAAGACTCTTCATCGTCAGAGAATCGACTTAGAAGAATTTCGTACAGTCGTAACTGAAATAGAAAATAGAGTCAACAACAGACCTTTAACGTATGTTACCGATGATCTAGACAATTTAGAAGTGTTAAGTCCATCTCATTTACTACATGGTAGAAGGCTCGAACCTGTTCCTCAAATGAATGATAAAGAAATCATAGAGGATCCAACACATTTCGAACCTGAACAACTCAGACGTAAATTCAAACACCTTAATAAAGTGATTGAACGCTGGGAGAAAATTTGGCGAGAAGACTATCTCACCTCCTTGAGAGAACACTTCTATGGAGCTGGTGTTCCAGAAAATTATAAGTCCTTAAGACCTGGTGACATAGTGATTATTAACAATGATGGTCGAGGTCCCATTGGCCTCTTGGAAAAATTGTGACCATATATCCTGATACTAATGGAATCATCAGGACAGTTGATGTTTTGAGCAAAGGTGTAGTGAATAAGCGGACCATAGATAAATTAGTGCCGTTAGAATTACACAGTGTTGAAAACAAAAATAAAATTAGTGATTCTCCAGAAACCACACAGACTGAAGCTGTTCAGAAAAGACAAGCAGCAGTGATGGCGAGTGAGAAAATCAAATTAATGTTAAGTGATGAGTAGTTCACTTTAAGTGAATTCTCGCTGCCCCCAGTGTGGAGAAAATTCTCCAAAGGAGGGGAGTATGCGCCTACTACCCTTGGTAAGGGCCCTCACCCTTTCTACCCTTAGGAAAGGGCCAGAGAAGGCGCGTCTGGCTGCATAAACAATTTAATTCATGCCAGATGTACTGTCAACAGTGTGTCAAGAATTGTGCTGACCACAGCAACACGAGGCACCTCGTGGCACCACATGGTTGCACGAGGCTGCAAAAAGCAGCACGAGCGGTCAGATTGAATTTGGCCACCGCAAGAAGCGGGTCATACGACTCTAGTCGTCATGCGACGGAGGCGCGTAAATCAACATAAACATTACTCGTTCGCGTCCGTTATATCATTTAATCTCCACTAACGTCGGGAAATAAGATAAGAACTCTGTTCCAGCGCGTTTAGTGATTAACATCAACATTGCAGTATATTCAGAAGTGTGCGCAGCTTCAGACTGCAAAAAGGAGAAACGTAGAGACAATCGCAAGTGAACTCCATCGAAACAAGACGGTGATTCTTCAGCGGCATTCTACAATCAAGACAGCATTTCCGCCGTATATGGTGGAGCCAACACCATCGCTCAAAGTTACACGAGCAAGGTAAGAATTGGATGTTCTTGTCAAGACAGGGAACTGCGCAGTTCTTGTATTCAAGAACCTTCAAATTTTACCCACGACGCGGTTATGCGTGGACTTTTTAGTCCAAAACAGTGAGTAAAACGCCTTTCAGTCCATCTAAGACTGAAATATGGACATACGCTCCTTTGGGGCAATAATTATGTACTCATATGTGATATTTTTCCATACAGCCCTGTGGAGAGTGTGGCAATATATGGATCCCCTGAGAAGGTGTTGGTGGTGGCTGCGACATCTTGGATTCATCAAGAAGATAAGTACATACAGTCCACGTTATTGTTGGAGCCCATCCTCCACAGCAGCGTCCACAGCAGCGTCCACAGCAGCGACCACAGCAGCGACCACAGCGGACCACAGCGCGACCACAGCAGCGTCCACAGCAGCGACCACAGCAGCGACCACAGCAGCGACCACAGCAGCGACCACAGCAGCGACCACAGCAGCGACCACAGCAGCGACCACAGCTGCGTCCACAGCAGCGACCACAGCAGCGACCACAGCAGCGTCCACAGCAGCGTCCACAGCAGCGACCACAGCAGCGACCACAGCAGCGACCACAGCAGCGTCCACAGCAGCGTCCACAGCAGCGACCACAGCAGCGACCACAGCAGCGACCACAGCAGCGACCACAGCAGCGTCCACATCAGCTCCTGACAATAGCGTATTCTCCAACCATTGTGTACAGTTGTTTCTTGTTGACCTGCCTTATCTTACTCCTAGGTTGCAAGTGGGTCACCTCTGCCCCTTCTCTGGTTGTTCCTGTGATATAGCTCACGCATTTCACTCTTCCACACTTCACTCACACACTTCACTCTTCCACACTTCACTCACACACTTCAATCTTCCACACTTCACTCACACACTTCAATCTTCCACACTTCACTCACACACTTCAATCTTCCACACTTCACTCACACACTTCACTCTTCCACACTTCACTCACACACTTCACTCTTTCCTCTCACAGTCGCAGGAACTACTGAGTACTTTCATAATCTTCGAGCTGAACCCTGGAAAGAACTTTAGTTTTGTACCCTAAACAAATAGGAACTTGGAAGGAATGGAATGTCGTGCGAGAGACTTTTCTTGATGTGACAAATGATTTATCCAAAGATGAACTCCAGTCACGCGAGCTATTCTGTATTAAAGCAAAAGTCAGGTAAGTTATTGTCCAGTTATATACGAAAATGCTGCGTGTGACTTATAAACAAGTAAAACGACTCATTTATCTCCAGTATTTTACAATCAAACTAAAATTCGCTTATCTGTGCCGAAATCTATTTGACGTCAAGGCAACAATTCTCACTGAACACTGTTTCAAAAAGTTTTTTTGTTTTTAGAGTGTATGCCGTGCTCCTTCCTTAAGTGAATGTAACCTGACCTGGCTGGGTCGGGCATTAGCTTAAGCTGGTTGGAGACTTGGACTTGCCTCGCATGGGCCAGTAGGCCTGCTGCAGTGTTCCTTCTTTCTTATGTTCTTATGTGTAATTAACATTAGTGTTAGTGACAGAGGTCGCTCAGAGACTTGATGTTCCAGCACCAGGACACAAACATTCCTCATACAAAACTTCCTGGTTAGAATCTATATGCATAATAAATAAATATATAATATATATATATATATATATATATATATATATATATATATATATATATATATATATATATATATATATATATATATACTGAGTATACCAGGTAAAGTGTATGGCAGGGTTATTATTGAAAGAATTAGAGGTAAGACAGAGAGTAGGATTGCAGATGAGCAAGGAGGCTTTAGAGTGGGTAGGGGATGTGTAGATCAAGTGTTTACAGGAAGCATATATGTGAACAGTATTTAGATAAAGGTAGAAAGTTTTATTGCATTTATGGATTTAGAAAAGGCATATGATAGAGTGGATAGGGGAGCAATGTGGCAAATGTTGCAAGTGTATGGAATAGGTAGTAAGTTACTGAAGGCTGTAAAGAGTTTTTATGAGGATAGTGAGGCTCAGGTTAGGGTGTGTAGGAGAGAGGGAGATTACTTCCCGGTAAAAGTAGGTCTTAGACAGGGATGTGTAATGTCACCATGGTTGTTTAATATATTTATAGATGGGGTTGTAAAAGAAGTAAATGCTAGGGTGTTGGGGAGAGGGGTGGGATTAAATTATGGAGAATTAAATGCAAAATGGGAGTTGACACAGTTACTTTTGGCTGATGATACTGTGCTTATGAGAGATTCTAAAGAAAAGTTGCAAAAGTTAGTGGACGAGTTTGGGAGAGTGTGTAAAGGTAGAAAGTTAAAAGTGAACATAGATAAGAGTAAGGTGATGAGGGTATCAAACGATTTAAATAAAGGAAAACTGAATATCACATTGGAGAGAGGGATTATGGAAGAAGTAAATGAAGGATGAGGTTAACCATAGAATTGATGAAGGAAAAAAGGTGAGTGGTGCATTGAGGTATCTGTGGAGACAAAAAACGTTATCCATGGAGGCAAAGAAGGGAATGTACGAAAGTATAGTGGTACCAACACTCTTATATGGGTGTGAAGCATGGGTTGCAAATGCTGCCGCGAGGAGGAGGCTGGAGGCAGTGGAGATGTCCTGTCTAAGGGCAATGTGTGGTGTAAATATTATGCAGAAAATTCGGAATGTGGAAATTAGGAGAAGGTGTGGAGTTACTAAAAGTATTTGTCAGAGGGCTGAAGAGGGGTTGTTGAGGTGGTTTGGTCATTTAGAGAGAATGAATCAAAGTAGAATGACTTGGAGAGCGTATAAATCTGTAGGGGAAGGAAGGCGGGGTAGGGGTCGTCCTAGAAAAGGTTGGAGGGAAGGGTAAAGAAGGTTTTGTGGGCGAGGGCTTTGACTTCCAGCAAGCATGTGTGAGCGTGTTAGATAGGAGTGAATGGAGACGAATGGTTTTGGGACATGACGATCTGTTGGAGTGTGAGCAGGGTAACATTTTGTGAAGGGATTCAGGGAAACCAGTTAATTGATTTAGTTGGACTTGAGTCCTGGAAATGGGAAGTACAATGCCTGCACTTTAAAGGATGGGCCTGAGATAGTGACAGTTGGGAAAGACTTATTCTCAGCTGTCGTATCTGAGCTCCTCTGCAAAGACAGTGATTATGTATGAGGTGGTGAAAGTGTTGAATGATGATGGAAGTATTTTCTTTTGGGATTTTCTTTCTTTTTGGGTCACCCTGCCTCGGTGGGAGACGGCCGACTTGTTGAAAAAAAAATATATATATATATATATATATATTGCGTGCTCTTTCCAGAATCGACTGGGTAATTAATGTGGGCTTCAGTACGGTCCAAATTTATAAACAAAATTACAAAATGTTGATTAATGAGAAGGCGTGAAACTAATTAATTTCAATCTCATATATCGTTAATTGAAAAATTAGTCCAAAAATGTTTTTTTTTAAGAATATGCAAAGGCAATTTTTTTTTTTTTTTGGGAGGGCCTTGATGATCTTTCGCGTCGAGTACAACTTTATGATAACTCTTCCTTTCTCTCTCTCTCTCTCTCTCTCTCTCTCTCTCTCTCTCTCTCTCTCTCTCCTCTCCTCTCTCTCCCCCAACCTGAGAACACATGACAGTTTTTATTTTCACTGAAACTAACACGAGCTCTTGCAAATACAATACGAGAGAGAGACTCGTGCTGGTCAACACAGCCGAGCACCACTGCCTCCCGGCAGCCTAACTCAACTAGGCTAAAACAACACCCACTTTCACTCTGTATATATATTTACACCATCAGGACACAGTGCACTAAACCTGCCAATATGTTGCTTGCAAATTTCCCTGTCTCTCTCTCTCTAACTTCTGTGTTCTTCGTGTGTGTCGCGTGCGTCGTGTGTGTCGCGTGCGTCGTGGGTGTCGCGTGCGTCGTGTGTGTCGCGTGCGTCGTGTGTGTCGCGTGCGTCGTGTGTGTCGCGTGCGTAGCTCTTAGCTATACTGAAACAATACGAAGTCAAAATACCGTAGCTGCAGCAATTCAGCAAAAAGAACCACACTTAGGACAGAAACTGTATGATAATCCATCAAGGACCATTGTCAAGTCACAACTAGGGCGAGAAAATTAGAGAAGATCAGATAACAATATGATAAAGGGTGGGGAACGAAGGAAGTAGTAGTAGTGGTGGTGGTAGTAGTACTAATAATATTAGTAATAATAATAATAGTGGTAGTAGTACTGTAATAGTAATATACCTGTGAAATACCTATTGTATATTTGTCAGTAAATATCAGTGTGGCTGATAAAGTCAAGTGTATTTGAACTCTTTTTTTCACCAATACTTTATTTCTCACTGTCTGAGTCGCCCTGAAGTTCGAATTTCAATTTTCGTTTATGCTTTATTTTATTTTCCATCATATTATATTCCCGGAAATCATTGTAGATTTCCTTCTCAATATATGTTCGTAAGTGGGACACGCATCGTGATTTGGCTGCTGTTATTCAGTCGTTTACATTCCAACGCTGTGAGATGATTGGAGTGCCAGCCTCAGATGGTGGTGGTGGCGGTGGTGGTGCCAGCCTCAGGTGGTGGTGGTGGTGCCAGCATCTGGTGGTGGTGCCAGCATCTGGTGGTGGTGCCAACCTCAGGTGTTGGTGGTGCCAGCCTCAGGTGGTGGTGGTGCCAGCCTCAGGTGGTGGTGGTGCCAGCCTCAGGTGGTGGTAGTGCCAGCCTCAGGTGGTGGTGGTGGTGCCAGCCTCAGGTGGTGGTGGTGCCAGCCTCAGGTGGTGGTGGTGCCAGCCTCAGGTGGTGGTGGTGGGTGCAGCAGTATCACCTTTGATTTCGTTTAAGATAATCGTGCTTGAGACCCATTTACACAAATAGAATGATCCAACCCGGCAGTGAGATTACGAATCTTTTAAAAGAATGTTTTCGTTAATGTCTTATAAAAATAAACAATAATAATAATCTTTGACTTAAGTTAGTTTAAGTTTAATAGTCTTATTATTGCACAATACCCATCATGTGGCTGGAAGTCAGAAAAGATCGACACAGAGGTATGTATTGAGACCAGGAACTACGTCCCAACATTTATGTTAGTCGAGCAACTTACAGTGGTAATGATGTGACCGGAGTCTCCTTGCCGGCAGTACCAGTCACTGACCTCGTCGACAGTACTCTTTTGAGTACTGTCGACTAGGTCAGTGACTCGCACTCCCGGTATGACGACTCTGGTCGCGTCGTTACCACTGTAAATTGCTCAGCTAAAAACAAAAAAAAATGTTAGGAGACAGATCTTGGTCTCAAATTATGTGCAGAGATAAGCACTATATACCCCACCGAATTGAATCTAAGCGTAAAATAAATCACTGACCTGAAGAGGATAGAAAGGTTTATTGCAGACCCTGGTGTACACGATGGCTCCCGCCTCCCCACTAGACATGTCTCTTCCAAAATTAATCTACCCCTTTGTGAGGTTCCTCCTCCCTCAGCGAACCCAAGCTAAGCATGATATTCTTCTGAAGTCCATGCTAGAAAAAAGTCTTTTTTTTTTCTGGATGTATTAGAGTGGCTGTAAGCCCCACTCTGTCAGGCTAGGTGGACTGGGCATGTATACTCCCTCACGGAGACTCCCTCACGGAGACTCCCTCACGGAGACTCCCTCACGGAGACTCCCTCACGGAGACTCCCTCACGGAGACTCCCTCACGGAGACTCCCTCACGGAGACTCCCTCACGGAGACTCCCTCACAGATTCCCTCGTTAAGTATCACCTTTGTGGTAGAGGAGACTCGCGAAATCGCAAAAACACGATTGTCAATAAATCACAAAAACGGTTGGGGGTTCGAATCCATGTCAGACGAGTCCTAAAGCTCAGAGACCAGTGTGGTTCAGCACACTGGTCTGTGACTGTGACTGACTCTTTATTATTCCTAGTATCTAACTCCTAATTGTTCCTAGTGGCTGATTTTATTGTTCTCAGCTGATGAAGGAAACATACCTACAACACACAAGTGTTGAACATGTGTGTATTGCGTGCCATCAGTAACATATCACAACGTCTCAGTGTGGTGTTCTGGGAGGCAATTTCTTCTGCATCGCTGATCCCTCGGCCGCTGACGATCGTCGTGAGATACGTAACTTAAATATATCGTAAATGTATGTTGAGGAGGACATATCTCAGCCTTATAAGTCTTGTCATATTATTTTCACTATTCACTGATTACGTGAGAGATAACGAAAGCGCTCGGAATTTCACTATTTTTTTTTCACTGGGGTTATTTTTGCACATTGTAATATCACCTGTTTACTGTGATCTGGCTGCCCATTACGCAATGTTCAACACGTTTATATCTGTCAAATTAACCAAGTATATATATATGTTTAATTGCTTGCACGAGGTTCGGAATGTTCTTTTTTTTATTAACGTTGGCTGGTACCCCCAAGTACGTGGTCTGGCACCCCCAAGTACGTGCTCTTGCACCCCAAGTATATGGTCTGGCACCCAAATACGTGATCTGGCCCAGTACGTGGTCTGGCACCCCAAGTACGGATCTGGCTCCCCAGTACCTGCTCCAGTTCCTGGCATGATAGTACCCCCCCAGCTCTTGCCACCCCCAGTACCCGCCTCAGCTCCTGGCACCCCAGATGCGCCCCAGCTCCTGGCACCCATGTCCCACCCCAGTTCCTGGCACACTAATACCCACCCCAGCTCCTGGACCCCAGTACCACCCGTACCCGCCCCCGCTTCTGGCATCCTAGTACCCGCCCCAGCTCCTGGCACCCCAGCACCGCCCCCGCGCCTGGCACCCAGTACCTGCACAAGCTCGGCACAAGTGTATAACCGCCCCGCTCTTGCACCCCAGTACCCGCCCCAGCTCCTGGCACCCAGTACCCGCCCCAGGTCCTGGCACCCCAGTACCCGCCCCAGCTCCTGGCACCCAGTACCCGCCCCAGCTCCTGGCACCCTAGACCGCCCCAGCTCCTGGCACCCTAGTACCCGCCCCAGCTCATGGCACCCTAGTACCCGCCCCAGCTCCTGGCAACCTAGTACCCGCCCCAGCTCCTGGCACCCTAGTACCGCCCCAGCTTCTGGCACCCCAGTACCCGCCCCAGCTCCAGGCACCCTAGTACCCGCCCCAGCTCCTGGCACCCTAGTCCCGCCCCAGCTCCTGGCACCCCAGTACCCGCTCCAGCTCCTGGCACCCTAGTACCCTCCCCAGCTCCTGGCACCCTAGTACCCTCCCCAGCTCCTGGCACCCTAGTACCCTCCCCAGCTCCTGGCACCCTAGTACCCGCCCCAGCTCGGCATAAGTGTATACTCGGTATTTTATTAATTCTTTCATAGGTTTAAAAAATCAGAAAATAAAGTTCAGTTATGTCAGAATACATCGTTCGTAAGCTGACTCTTGATAATACATCAGACGATCCGTAAGTACTGATCCACCAACTTGATAAACACAGCTACTGCTGAGGATATTGATCCATCAGCATGAGTAACTCTCCACCCAGTACTCGCTCCAGCAGTAACTCTCCACCCAGTACTCTCTCCAGAAGTAACTCTCCACTCAGTACTCGCTCCAGCAGTAACTCTCCACCCAGTACTCGCTCCAGCAGTAACTCTCCACCCAGTACTCGCTCCAGCAGTAACTCTCCACCCAGTACTCCTCCAGCAGTAACTCTCCACCCAGTACCGCCCAGCAGTAATCTCCACTCAGTACTCGCTCCAGCAGTAACTCTCCACCCAGTACTCGCTCCAGCAGAAACTCTCCACCCAGTACTCGCTCCAGCGTAACTCCCCAGTACTCGCTCCAGCAGTAATCTCCACCAGTACTCCCTCCAGCAGTAACTCTCCACCCAGTACTCCTCCAGCGTAACTCTCCACCCGTCCCTTGGTCCTCCCACCCAGTTTCCTCCCAGAAATTCCACCCATCTCCCACAGCAGTAACTCTCCACCCAGTACTCTTCCAGCAGTAACTCTCCACCCAGTTCCCCCCAGCAGTAACTTCCACCCAGTACTCCCTCCAGCAGTAACTCCCACCCAGTACTCCTCCACAGTAACTTCCACCCATACTCTTCCAGCAGTAACTTCCACCCAGTACTCCATCCAGCGTAATTCACCCAGTACTCATCCAGCAGTAACTCCACCCAGTACTCCTCCGCATAATCTCCACCCAGTACTCCTCCCAGTAACTCTCCCCAGTACTCCTCCAGCAGTAACTCTCCCCAGTCTCCCCCCAGCGTCTCTCCACCCAGTCTCCTCCAGAAGTAACCTAAGTACCCTCCAGCAGTAACTTTCCCCAGTCTCCCTCCAGCGTAACTTCCACCCATCTCCTCCAGATAACTTCCACCCAGTCTCCCCCCAGCAGTAACCTCCACCCATCTCCTCCAGCAGAACCCCCACCCAGTCTCCTCCAGCAGAATCCCCCACCCGTACTCCTCCAGCAGTAATCTCCCCCAGTACTCCTCCAGCAGCAACTCTCCCCCCCGTACTCCTCCAGC
>WNWK01034689.1:0-20296 GCA_009830355.1 Cherax destructor
TCTTTTTTTCCCGTGATCAGTCTTGAAAACATCCCTTTTCCCCAGGCTCTGTATGACTCACCATACAGGTGAAAATATAATAAAACCTTGGAAATGTAAAAGTTTAAAAACATCTTGATTAAATTTGACACAAGGATATCACGGATCAGCTGCATTTTTTCACAGGACCACTTCCGTGCCAGCTTTGTGGCTGTTGGCCCAACCACCGTGACGTCTCGTTGGCTCCTTGATAAATCGGGCTTTCTCTAAAACCCCCCAGCCTCTCCCCCAACCCGTTGAAATTTTCATTTCCTCTTTAATATTTTTATCTTTTTTCCCAGCAGCATTTATACCTGGGTGGTTTAATATCCTGGGATAACAGTATGGACACAGTCTTCTATTATTAAACCCTTTGCACATTTGCTTTTAAAAACCGAGCACGTGGCAGAATGAAAAAATTGTTCATAGAGGGTTTTCCCCCAGCTTCGGGGAGTCCCTTATTATGGGAAACAGGGGACTTTTAATTTCAAGTTAAATTCACCCCTGGGTCTAATTAATTACCTCCCCCCCCAGGGCTAAAAAACCCATACGGTTTAGGTTAACTGTCCCTAACAAAGAAACCATTGTGTGTGTGTGTATATAAAATTTTGCATCCCAGGGGGCATTTTGACCTAGGGCAAGTATAAATGAGGCCTGTTGAAACAATAACTTAGCTGCAACGCAGGCGTTGCGTTGTGTGGGTTATCCAAAAAGCTTGGCTAAACACTTTTGCCTTGTAACAAACCGCTGTGACAGTGGATAACTTGGGGGATGAATAACACTGCCGAGTTGACTGCAACATCAGCCTTGCCTCTGGGCACCAGTTACAGTTTATAGATAACCCAGTGTTGCATAAGGTTGAACGACTAAGATATGACTCAGGGAAGGGACCCCAAGGGTTTCTCAGCCGGCACCTCAGTGTCTGGCAGAGAGCCCACCCCCCTTTTTCCCCGCACCTTTACGGTGCTGGCCAAAAACTTATTCCTAAGGCCTAAATCTTAGTACCCCTGGCAGATAAAATAAGTATAAGGCATTATTTTGTGTTAAACTAAGATTTAAAACTTTTGTTTCTTTTTTTAAATTTACTTAATCAATTTTAAAACTTTACTTGAAATGCCGAACAAATAAAAATTTTTAAAAAAAAACTAACAGCTACCTCCCGAAAAAACGACAGATAAACCCGGTTGTAATGGCTTGAAGCAACCCCCATGGGCTTTGGAACTACTACTCATTGGGAATCCATCCTTTTAGTGCCCCTCTGTTGATTCAGCATCTCGCCCATATCCCCCTGCTTGGGGTCCCACCTCCACCCCTCCCCCCCATTCGTCTGTTGCTGTGGGTTCGGACCGAAAATTTAAAACTGCTTTTGGGTTTTTAGATTTTCGCTTGCGTCGTTTTTTTATTATCGGGATGCGTGGGACATCGAGGAACTTTCTAATGAATCTGTTGACATTAATAAATTAGTGGTATTTTTAATTTGATTTTTTTAATTTTTACTGATATTCATTTTGTTGTGTTTTTTTTATCACCCCTTTTTTATTGTTTGTAAATTTTCTTTTATTCTTATTTTTTTTTCCTATAAAAAGACCCCGGAGTGATCTTACCAAGCACCAAACCCAAAAAAGCTTTTTCCCAGCGGGTTTTTGTTTGACATCCCAAAAGGGATCTTTGATCATTTAAACGGGGTTTTTCCCAAAACACCAATTCCCCCCTTCATCAAAATATAGATGTAAGATGTGAGGGCAGTTTTCCACCTCGTAAAAAAAAAAGGATCGACACATAGTTGTAATGTTGGGTAATCTCTTTGCAGGGGACAGCAATTGCAAAATAAACATTGGAATGTCAGGGGGACTATCATTCCATTTAGGAAAGAAATGGCTCATCTTGGGTTTGGTTTGGGGTTTATGGTTTTAAAATATTTGCCACTTTTTGTCCCCAAAACCAGTGTACTGCTGGGACGAAGGTTGATAAAAGTCGTAATAAACGTCTGGTATTTTTTTGGGATGAAGTCATATTTTGCGCAGCCCCCAAAAAAATGCAATTTTTAAGATTTAAGCTTCGCCTTCTCCCAAACCTGTTTTGTTTTTTTGTCGGCACGAATTTATTTTTTGTCTGATAATGACAAATTTTTTGAATATTAGTATCAAAAACATACTCAAGGGCTAGTACTAAATGAAAACACACAAGTACCAGTTTTTGGGGGTCCGGGTTTTCCCGGAACCACTCACTGATATTTATGGGGAGTCCCTAAACTGGTATGCATTATACTTCGTTCCCAACGTTGGGCCTGGTTTTCGAAACCCCCCCTCATAATGAAGTCTTCCACACTTTTACATTAACGGCTTTTTTCCCAAAAGGTGGTTTAATTTATTGAATCTTTCCTCAGATTATTGTCGTTTTTTTGGCCATATTTTGTTAAAAATAAAAATTTGGGAAACACCCAAGGTGTGCGGCCCCCGAACTAAAAAGCTTTTTTACAAAGTTCGAGAAAGAGTTTATATATAAAAAATCCCAGGCGGTTTTCTGACTAACTCCCCATTCTCACACCTAGTGAAAAACAATTTTAATTTCCTTTTTTTTTTTATCAGCCCCTTCCGATTTCCAGGCCCTTTTTTTATCAATTCGTTGCCAGATGTACGTTGTTTATAATCTTGTATAACTTAAATAATAAGAAGTAAATTAAAATAAAAAAAATGAGATTTCAAAATCTAAGCTCTAAAAATGACGTTTGAGTACCTCGTCAAAAACTCCCATCAAAAAAGGACGGTTCTGACATTACTGATAAAAACCTACAACAGTGCTCCTAATTTTGTCTTATTTCCACTAAATGAGTGGTTTCTTTAGGGGAAAAAATGTCAATTTGAAAAGGGAAAATTTAAGGGGAAAGTGTAGGCCTTTGGATTTAATAAGCCAAAAATCATTTTGTTGTTTTAGGTTTGCCGGTACCACCAGCCCCGGGCTTCCAAAAGGGACCCCCCATTGGCCCCCTGGGTGGGGGGCGGTCATCTTCTTTCTTTGTCTTCTTTCTTGGGGCCCCCCGGGGGGGTACTTCTTTTTCCCCGCTGGCTCCCCCCGGGGGGGGAGTGTCTTCTCTCGCATCTTCATCAGCAGGCATCCTCTTAGGCCTTCATCACGAAACTTGGGACTTCGGACTCTTGTATTCCCAGCAGGCGTATCTTTCTGGATTAAGCTAGGGATCAGGCGGAGGGGGAAAAAAGGAAAGGGGGATAATAAAAAAGGGAAAGAAATAAGCTTAGGAGCAATCTTGGCCATCGTGCCAACTCACAACCATTTTAACTCTTGTATCTGGTAAATTAAAGGAAGATTAAAAGAATTTTTTTGGCCGTGAATTTTGAAACTTAAATTCAAAAAATTTGCCTTTAATAAATATTTCGTTAATTGAAAAAGGTTTATTTAATTGAATGGCCATATTTACGTTTTTTATCCAGGGTATCCTTTTTAAATCTGAATTTTTCCATTAAATTTTGTTTTCAATTTTCTTTGGCCTTAAGATCTTCATTTTTATAAATTGGGCAACGTGAGGATATTTTTTGGTTTGAGCTGTTTTATTTAAAACACGTGTACACCAGTTTGGGATGTTTTTTTTGGATCTTTTTCCCCTATGGTTCTTCATTTGATTTGGCACTATAATGGGCATAAAGCTGCAGCGCAGGCGAAACGTTTAAACAAAAATGCAAAGGGGGGAAACGTTTAATCATCAAAAGCCTGCAAGGGGAAACGTTTAAACCTAAAGATAGTGTTGCCATGCACTTTTCATCAATTTTTTCCCTTGTATACCATTTAAATGAATTTTTTTTTTAACTGAAGATTCAGTAGGGCAATGAGAATTCGTCAAGTATTTCAGTAATTTAAAAGGGGGGTTTAAAAGGGTTTTGTTCCAGCAAAGCTAAAGTTCCTATTACTTGCAATTGTCATTTTGGGGGGCTATTCCTCCAGGATAAATTTTAAGGTTTATGAAATATCCCATCATCAGAGAAAAAAATATTAAAAAAAGGGAAAGAAAAGGTGGGGGGAAAATTTTTTACATTAAATATATCTAAGAATCATACAGTGTGGGTGGTAGGAGGGGTTGCTGGCGACGGGGGTCGGGGGGCTGGAGGTTGGGGCTGCCAGCGGGTCTGGAGGCCGTCAGCCCGGGTTGGGGAGGCGGGAAAGGCCTTTTTTCACCCCTCCCCAGTCCCAGGTGATCCCTCCCTCTTCCCCCCTCCACCCCATTGGGGCTGGGGGTGGCCGGAAATTTTGGGGGGGATTGAAGTACAAAAGGGTGGAAAGAGAGTGTGCGTCAAAAAAAAATATTGACATTGTGGCCTGGTTTGGATCATGTTTCAGGGTAACGGGGGGAAAAAATAAAATGTTGAAAGTGAATAGGACCTTTTTAAAAGCTGGGAGTGGAGGTGCCCTCCCCCCCTCTTTTGGTGTGAAATTTTATTGTTGTAATATTTTCTCATTCTCAATTTCCCCATGATTAAAAAAATTTCTTGTAATTTTTTTAATTTTTAATATTTATTCTCATAATTTTTTTCCCTTTCCCCAATGTGAATTTTTTTTTTTTTGTAACATTTTTAAGGCTTTTTTCTCGTCTCAAAAATAAATTTTATACCAAATTTTTTACTGAAATGTATTCATATGAGCATCCTTCCCGCTTTGAGAATACAAGTCGAAACAAATGCGGGTTTAACGCGACAACAAAATCAAATTTTGTATTTTTGATTAAATGATGAATGGGTCTGGGGTGATTTACAGGGCGTTGCCGCAGTATCGCGTTATATTGGGGGTCGGTAAAGTTCGTGATGGCGCGGGGCCGTCCGTGTAGAAAGATTTATGAACGACGCTTCTCCTGGGGGTTTTGCAGCTCATTCATTTTTAATATCATATAGTTTGGGAAAGGTTATGTTTTTAACCATTATCTATTCTTAAAACAAAAAATTTTGTGACTTCAAAACTACACTGGCAAAGGCAAAGGGGGATTAAATTTTTTTATTTTGGACAGTTTGGGGTTAAGTGAAGATGCATCAAGAGAAGTGAAGATGTGGTTGGTTGTACTTACTACCTTTTCCTCGACCTTCCTTAAATCTAAAAAGCTTTTATAATTAAAATCCCCCTGTGAGGTGGGGTCCCCCATCACCCACGTCCCAAATAATTTTACCAAACCCGGGTAATTTTTCTGGGTCAGGCCCCTGGACGTCTAGTCTGTGACCCCTACTCCATACTAAAACCTTGGGCATGGTTTTTAATATACCTCCGTCAAAAATGTCGGTCCCCGCCCCAGTTTGAGAATATTTTAATTTGTAAAAATTACCAAGACAATAACATGAACATTATTACATCTTGAGCTTTTAAAGTTAAAGTAAAACATTTCAAAAACTTTTTCGTTCACCCAGCACTGCAGCGGAAATCGCCCCCACCCTGACGCTTTGGGAATTTCTCCCCCGCCTGCAGCGTTGGAATTCTGCCCTCCGCACTAACGGCTTTGGGAATATCGTTTCCCCCAGCCTGACGGGGAATACCCTTTCACCCCAGTCTGGCAACTTGGGGCCCCAACTTAGAACTGCTGAAAAGTTAAAAAAACCCAAAGAGCATGAAAACCCCCAAAAAGGGGGAAATGGACACAGGGGAGAGAGAGGAAATGTTAAAAGGAAGGTAACAGGGAAAGACTCGAGCCTTGGCGAGTGCCTGGGCGGGGCACAGGCTTCTGGAAAAGGAACCCCAGAAGAAACAGCCGGTGTCACTATGTTCCCAGGATCCATCTGATCACCGACGACGGGGGCCCCTTTCTCATCCCCTTGTCACCTGGCTCCCACAGTGCAGGAAAAAGTTTACACCGATTTTAAGTAACCCTTTTTTCGACCTTTCACCTACAGTGAGAATTTTCCCCTCCCCCCTGTGGGGCAAAACCCGGGCAAATGAGGTTCTTCCTCTTTTGTTTGTTTCACTTTAAAATTCCACGTCTTCTCCCATAATACTTACCTCAATTGTTGGTTTATGGCAATTATAATCCTGGTTTTTATGCGTAAAACTTTTGCTTTATATTAATAAATTTGAATATTTAATGATATAGTTTACCGAAAAAAATTTAGGGGTTTTCAACACTTGTGTGGGACGTAGTAACGTAGTGAAAAAAAAAAAATCATATTCATTTTTTTTGAAATCTCTATTTGTTTAATTGAAAATTCTGGGGGGAATTTTTAAAGATCTTTCATGGGTGAGGTTATTCATTCTTTGGAAGTGCTGAACCCGCAGGTTCTCAGCTCCGGAATGGGAGGCCAGCGGTTCTCGCTGAAGAAGGGCAGGTTAGCTCAGAGGAAGAATTCCTTTTATAAAAACCCAGACCTTCAGGACGTATATCCGAAGGGATGAATGTTTAATTTGATTTGAAACAAAATGGGCTCGAATAAATTGACCTTTGAAGTAAAAATTTTACTTGTCTCCCGGGGAAAGCAGGAGAGAAAGATGTATCATCTACACCTGGAAAACCTAGAGGGACTGGTCCCAAATCTACAAAAACTACAAAAAAAAAGACTGCAGGGGGTGCCGCCCCCCCCAAGAAGAGCAGGGCCTGGGGCCCAAGACCATTCCAGCCCCCCCTCTCACGGGGGATTCCAGTGACCCTGGCTGTCTTTAAAAAGGGAACAAGCTACCAAAAAAGGGGATCAACCGGTTGTGCTTCGCGTTGGTTGCGTGGGGCCCAAAAGAACAGCGGTTGATCAGACTGATTCCACTGGGAGGTCTGGTCGAGGACTGGCCCGGGGGGGGGCTTGACCCCAAAAACTTTCCAGGTAGTTATCACAAAAAAATTTAAGTTATTTTGTTGTATTTGCCAAGAGTCACTTATTTTTGTTGGAAATAAAAGACCCTCGGAGAACAATCATTAAGACAACGTTCCGCTCGGGGTAAATTTAGCTGTTCCATCAGGGTTTTTTTGAGACTTAATGAAGCTCCCTTGAGCAAAATTTCCAAAAAAAGGGTTCTCAACGGTGACTTTGTATCTTACCAACCTTACAAAAATTAGAAAATAAAACAATTTCTTAATCTGAAAAAAATTTCAAACTTTTCATTGGTTTCCTTGTGGGGTATGTTGGGGTGACCCTGTTTAGTTCCAAGAAAAAAGGTTGAACATTTTTATTATGCTATTACTGCATAACCCAGACTGCCACGGAAATTTTAAGGACGTCAAAAGGGGGGCGTTTTCTAAGATTTACCGTAAGGGGGGAATGAAAACAAGGGGGTTTTGTCTATACGATGTCAAAGTCAGAGAAAACAATTGATGTTATTGAGTATCTGCGAATGGAATAATTAAATTGTAGTGTCTGCGCAGAAAGCAAGCGGATTTTTCTCCAAAAAACCAAGTGAACTGAACTGAAAATTCCAAAATAAGACCCACAAGGGGGGGAAAGGGGAGGATATTCTGGCTTGCTGACGTAGTCTTAGTTTTCTTGGGAATGGGGGCATCAGGGGGAAAAAGGGTCCGGAAAAGGTAGCTTCAAAATGATAATTGACGATTTACGGCAGCTTGTCAGTCGAGGAGCTTTTTTTTATTTTTTTTGAAGTTGATTTCGGATGGGACAAACTTTTTAGTAACCCTTTTTTTGAACCCTTCAATAATTTTAAATTAAGGCTTAATTTTACATATTTTTCCCGGGGATGCTAGTAAACCTGACAGCTCATTTTTGAAGTAGTGTACAGTTCTTTGGAATACACCCATTTCTGAAAAAATGCAACACATGAACAAAAATTTGGGATAACGTGTTAACGTCGAGGGGCCCGTTCTCCTTTTTGTTTTTTTAGGGTGACATGTGGGATGGTTATTTTTTGGGTTATAAGGCAGAAAAAACCCCCCGAGTTTTCGTATAAACCCGTTCATTGGTGCAACTGGCCCGGGTGGCTGCGGAAAAAAATAAACCCATTGGTCCCCCTCTTGGACGTAGTGTCTACATCGATTTGACACATCAGTTTTGGGGAGCCGGGTCCCTGTGGAAAACTGGGAAAAAAACCCCTGGGTCATTGTAGAGTTCATCCAGGTGTTGTGTTGGGGTAGCACACCCCAGTTTGGGTGATTTGTATAGCCAGAGGTGAAAGTCATGTCTACTTGCCTCACCCAAATTAAATATGGTTTTGGCCCTGCAAAAATATTTGAAGTCATCAACACAGTCGTAATCAAAAAGACTTGGGAAAACGGACCTCAAATAATTTTTAAAATTTTTTTTTAAAAGGTTTTCACTAATCCCGTGATGGCCACCACCTAAAAATATTTAACCTGCCACTCGCCCTTTTGTGACAACTTGGGGAAAGTTTTCAGCCATCACTTTTGAATAAAAACACTTTTGCCCTCCCGTTACACCCATTACCCTATCTGAACAAAGTGAATCCCAAAATTTTTTTCAATGTTGTTTCCCCGGCGAGCCAATTGTATATTTCCTTACTAGCTCATTAGTCCAATGCTAAAGGTGTTTCTGGTTCTATACTACCTTCTTTTCCCCAGAATATAGAAATTCTTTGTGTTCCCAGATGCTTAAGATTTTCGGGGGCATGATGCCGGCGCTTCACTTTTCAGGAGACAGGGTTGGGGTCAGGGGGGGAGGGGGCTGGTGTGACGCACCCCAAAATAGCAGCCATCACTATCAAACCCCCCTTTTTAAAGGTTTTTATAACCCCATAAAAGTTTATTTTTATCCCAAAACACCGGGGGTTTTTTTTAAAACAGAAAGGGTTTTTTGGTCACCTGATGTTTTTTGGGATGTATACACTAATGGTATTTATTTGTTTTTTACATATGTTTACCTTAAGCCATGTTTTATTAAATTTAAATATTTTCATATGATGTCGGGTGAAAAGTAATCTTGATGTTTCTCTGTATTTAAAGGGATTTAAAAAAAAAAACTAAGTCAGTTTGGAGCATGTCGTTTTGCTTGGCCCCCAAAGTCCAAACCCCTCACCTTCCCCTGTTCTTTAGAACAGGTTTTCCCCTTGACAACCATTTATCTATGGGGATCATCGCCCACCCCCTGTCAAAACCTGGCCTCTTTTGAAAAGGGAAAAATTGAGCCCGCCACAGGGGAAATAAGGCTAATGTGTGTGGTACATAAAAAACTTTTGCATCTTGTCCCAAACAAACCGATTAGTCATTCAGAATTCAAAAAATTAAACAGATGGGGAAAGGTGGTCCTCCCCCGGGGGTTCTTTCGTAACCTATACCCTTTGTACCAAATAAAAACCCCCTGGATGGTCTGTTCACCAATCTATGCTTATATAGCACCAACAGCTACCCAACGCCCCCGCCATTCCAGGGGTCCCCTAATCTTTTATGACGGTTCCCCTTACGGGGGTGCCTTGGGGTTTTGAGGGGGTCATGCTGGAAATTTTAACTGTGTCCTTCATCGGATCATATCTGATTGTCTGTCTTTCATTTCCCCGGCGTTGTATGACCCCCCGCGTTTACCACTTTTTCATTAATTAAAAATAAAATGGGATTTTTACTCCAAAGGGGTTTTGTCGAGGGACTTCAAACGTTCCCCAAAATTTGGACCTTTCTAATTTTTACATAAAGGGAAATTTCTCATTTCTCTGGGTTTAAAAAAAGCTGTTAATGTACGGAAATTTTTTTCCAGCCTAGAGGAACAGGTGACTTAAAGAGGCTATATTGGGAACCTCTTTTTTAAGACTTTTCTGTTTTTCCTTGTCTTTTAAAAAGTATTTGTCTTAAACAAAGTCCTCTACATTATCACTCCTAATCCTGCCTTTAGTTTTCTCTATTTTTATTTTTATTTTCTTTCTGGTTTTTTTTCAGTTTTCCATCTGGAGTAACTGAAATTTCTCTTGAACATATGTTTGTGTAGTCCCTGGAAGTTTGGTTTTTCCTTGAAATTTATTTGGTTTCGGGATGTTCTCTAAAAAATTTTTACATCGTTTAAAAAGGGATACCGGACTATGTTTGTTCCCTTTTCTTTATATGACCTGTGTGAGGGGGAAAAGAAAAAAGGGTAAATGTCATGGAGCAGAAAAGTTTTTACTGTGGCATACTATACTTGGGTTTTTTTCTCTTTGCTTTATTTGTAAAAGTTAAAAACCCCCCTGGCCCCCCGTGTATTCCCGTAATCACTTTCCAAAAGGTTGTTGAAAAATTTATACTACATCTTCATTTTTTGTCTTCCATGCATTAAGACCTTGTAATTTTCCCTGTTTCGAGAGCCAAAAAACACCCCGCTTTAAACTCATGCTGCCCCGGGTTTTTTTGGACTCACCTTTAGTTTTCTTTTTGGGTTTCACCTTCATGGATTGGTTATATCCGATTTTTAAGGCTTGAGATGACCCCCATGTGGTCAGGGGTGATTCATGAGATCATATAAACCTTCGCAAACTCCATACCGACCTGTGTATGTTAAATTAGCTAACGTGACTTCAGATAATTTAAAGGACTGCCCCGACAGCGGGACTATTGAACGATAGACCAAAAAAACTGTTAAACATGATGACGCATCACGGTAGGTAGGCTGGGTGCGGTGTTCTGTTCGTAAAGAAACCTGAAACTCTCCTGAAACGGGTTTTTAACGGACGATGATCTGCTTTTTGGAAAGCGGGTTTTACCCCTTTACCAAAAAAAAGTCACTCTTGTTGAAAATTTCCGGATAAATGAGCCGAGAGCCCTAGTCGACGGACGGGGGAAGGGCGCCGGGGAAACATTCTTTCAAAGTTTTAACTTTGTTTAACGACACCCCACCCAGATAGGGGGGTGGTATTTTGTCAGTCGGGAAAAATTTGAAAATGTGAGCTCACTTGAGTTTTTGCCATTATGACCCTGCTCCTGAGGCACACCCCCCCTTTACAATTTAGGGTAACAATAAGATATGATAGTTATATACCTCCACACCACTTGAAAAAAAGTCCTAAGAAAAGTTATGCTAAGTGGTTACCGTTAAATTTCCTAAAACTTCATTTAAAGGGGGGGGGACTTGATGTTGGTGACGGATTCTTGAAGCAAGTTAGTGCCTATCCTCCCCTTTTTTGGATCATACCAATTACTTCCCATTCTCCCAAATTATGGGATCTCTACGGTTTAATGGTTTTCCATGAATATAATAATAATAAAAAGTTGATTGGATTAGCGTTTTTTATAAATTTTGTATTAAGGGTTTAGGGGGTTTTACTAGTATTATTGATTATAGTAGAGTTTTTTAATTAGGGGATACTCTGTTGTCATCAGCTTTATTTTTAAAAACTCTGCTTTTTTTATGGGCTGTTGTGCGTGTTTGAATATACTGTTAATGCGTGTTTGAATATACTGTTAAGGCGTGTTTGAATATACTGTTAAGTGCAGTGTTTGAATATCTGTTAAATGCAGTGTTTGAAATACTGCACTTTTCATGTCGTTTTTTTCTGGTTATGTTTAATTGTCCTGGTTGCTCTAATCTTTCTAACAAAATTTTTGGTCGTGAAAAAATTTTTTGGGGAAATGGAAAGAAAAGAATAATAAGAGGGCGGCGGGGGAGTAGGCACTGTGGTGGTTGTCTACCATTTTGCAGGCGACTATTGATTGTGGGAACTGGAACACGAGCTTCTCCCCCACTTTTTTTGCATTGGGGACACCCCTGCCCTAAATTTCCCTCCTTTTTTTCTTAGGTGTAGGGAAAAGAGATGTATTTTCAGCTGGCAGCATGATGCTTATTAAATACCGGGGATCCTTGAGGTGCATTGCCTCGGGGGTTTGGGATGCTTTTATGGGTTGCTGTCTGGGTTCATGTTTTTGGGAAAAGCTCGGTGGTGTAGTAGTCGAAGTCTATTAACGGTACTTTTTATAATCGGTACGTTGTATTTGAAAAGATCAGGGAAAACACCGATTTTTTGGGATAGGTAGTGAAAGAATACTGGTTTAGGGGGACTTATAGCAAAATTTGACGGACAGAGCTGGATGGTTGGGGGAGGAAGGGGGATAAATTTGACACAATTTCAAAACCCAAAACTTTTTGAAATTTTTCCCCCACAGGGGTTTATCAGTTTTAAAAAGGGGAGAATCGTGGAAAAATGTTTGGGGTTGGGTCCCTAAACCTCGATGTTTGTCCATCAATCTTGAACAGAATACAGCATATGTCTAGGAAGCAGCTTATATGGGGAAAGGGGAGAGGTGCAAAGTGGGGGGTTTCAATTTGACAAAGTGTTTTAAAAATCCTTTTTTCACCATTCTCCTTTTTGGACTGATGAACCATTTGGGGGCAAACTTTCCTCAATAAAGATACCCAATGTTGCTTTGTGTCAATTATAAATTTTTTCCCCCCAAATTTCATTTCATAAGGAACTCCCGCATCGAATAGATCCCCCTTATTTGCAAATTTGGTAATGTTGTTTTTAACAACACTTGAATACTTTATTTCCGAAACGTTTTGCCACGCAGAAGACTTTTCAGTCCATTACCGAAGCTAATTTTAAACTGGGTGGGGAAAAAGGGAGTTCTGAGGTGTTCAGCCCCTCCTTGAAAAAATTTCCCTCAGCCCTTCAGTCCTCCAAAGCTGAGGAACCAACCCCCTCAAAAATTTTTCGGTTTGAGGGATGGAACACCTCAAATTTTACTTCTTTTTCCCGTCCAACTTAAAAAAATCCCCTTATTCACGAAGAAGCCTTTAAAAGGGAAAAGTTTCGACAATGAAGATATCCAAGTTTGGCCCCCGTGTTTATTAACTTGTTATTGTATACCATTAAATATAATGTGCTTCACTCAGCTCTTCCTCTCACTTCCTAATCTTTCCCCCCCCTTCCCAACTTTTTTCTTAATTACAAAACGGACCGGGCACCCCCAGCCTGGTTCTGCTCGTTTTCCCAAAACTGAACATTGCCACCACCATGGCTTCCTTTTTGGGTTTTCCCAAAACCCGAAGAAGACACCCCACCATGGGTCTCTCGAGTTTCCAACACTGAAGACCGGGCACCACCAGCCATGGTCCCTTGTAGTTTCCAACACGAAGACCGGACCCCAAACCACCCCTGGCTCTGTTTTAGTTTCCCAAAACTGAAGACCGGAAACCGCCATGGCTCTGCCTTGGTTTAACACTGAAGACCGACCCAAACCAGCCTTTCTCTCTTGTAGTTTCCAAACTAACAACCACCGCATGTTTTCACTTATTAACACAAACGGGAACCCACCATGTTAAAAAAAGTCTCTAAAAGAAAGCGGTGTTTTAAAACAACATAATTTATAATTTATTTTGCCTTGCTCCTTCGGTAAACTGGAGCACCATTTTCTTCATATTTACCTTAAAAGGACCAAAGGGTTCCCTTTTTGATTCCACCTTAAACCCCCGATTTTCTTTTTTTGGCGGGGTGTCGTTTATTTCCCTTCCATGCCCAAAATTTCCTCCCGGTTTATTTTAAATGGCCAAGCACCGCTCGTCGTAAAACTTCCCCCAAGGGATTTCTGCTTGTGTACCTGCCGCCCCCCCCTCCCCCTTGTTCCACTCCCCCCCCCATCTCCCCCTTTCCCCTCCACCCCCCCCCTTCCCCTTCCTTTATTCTCCCCTTCCCTCCTCCCCCCTTCCGCCCCCCTATCTCCTCCCCTTCTTCTTCCTTCTCATTTCTTTTATCAGCATTATTAGCTGCAATTTTTTGTGAACATTGTGTTGTGGTTTATTTTCTTTAAAAGACCCATGTGTTTCATTTCGCATATTAAAAAAAGTATGGTAATGTATTAATATAAATAGTCTTCCCCCGCCTTGGGTGAATGACCCGGGGGTTTTACCGCTTCAAAAATATAATAATTGAAAAAGTTTTCGGACTTTCCCTGAGGTGCTAAAAGCACGATGTTTTGTGAGCCGCATTTCACTATAAAGTGGCGTTAATTTCCCTTATCTTATCAAACAGTGATAAGGAACGGGACTAGAAAAAAGGGTTGAAGCTGGTCTTTTCACTTTGGCTTCGGCAGCTTTTGGTTCGATGGAGGGGGGAAAGGGAAGGGGGGGGGGATGAAAGGTTCTCGTGACTCAGGTTTGATGAGTTGTTTTGCATTTGTCGAGGGCAGGTGGAACTCTTTTTGGACTATGTTGTTGGGGATGAATTTTTTTTATCTTAGGGTTCGGATGTGAAACAGTGTTGTTGAGGGATTAAAAAACATTTTTACCCCGAATAACCAAAAAGCATTGCATTATATATATCCAAATACTATTGCCACAATATAGAAGAAAAAAAAAAAGGGGTACTTTAACAGGCGAAAAATTCCTAAGGCTCGTTCCCGAACGTGTACTTTCTCTTTATGAAAAATAAAGTTATATAACTATTAGTGTGGGTTTTTTCATGCAGTCAAGTAGTCTCGATTTTAATACTCGGGATGTAAAAAAATAAACGATTTGAACGTCTTTATCAAAACAATAGTGAATGATGTTATTACTTGTTCATTTTGCTGCAAGTTTACGCTGGAATAAAACCGCGGGGTTTAAAGCCAGTCTTTCGTTTTCGCACCATCTTTAACACCCAACAACATTGTTTCCACACGAGAATATTTACTTACAGTAAAAAACCGAGGTTAAATATGTCCTTAACTGTAGTATGTGCTTGTAAGGACTTAAGGGATTCTTGTGGGACCCCTGAAGGAAGTTTAAGGGAACCCTCGCATTCCAAGAAACCAGGTTGAGAAACTCCGCCTTAGATTCACACACAATACGCAGACAAACATGATTTTCACGCATATCAGTTACATGGCTTACGTTTATCAGTAACAGTAGAGGCTCTTCCCTTATTGGATGCTGTGCGTGTCTAGCGTGAGTGCCATCAAGTGTCTGTCTGGTGGTGGAGGAAGTGTTGAGCTGCAGGAGGCATCACGCGAGGGGAGAGTGGAAGCCAGGGTGCGGCGCCACCAGATCTAACTAATCCTTGTTGAGACTTATAAATACTTTGTGTCAATCTGAGATAGATGTCTGGCGGATAAATATCTCGAATAACCTTAAATCTTTCATGTTTACTGGCTCTTTTTTTTTGTGTGACCATACTCTCTTGTGTTACCCAAAGACATTAGTTGGTACGAAAATAGGGATGGCAGTTAATGTTCTATTTAGTTTTATGGAGTTGTGTTGCATGTTGGTTTGGTGGTAACATACGACATGAACACTATTTATATTAACTCCATGTCAAATTACGAAATGAGAGAGGGAAAACAGTTAGTGGATTCATTGTTATTTTCTCTTCTTTCTACGTCTCCTTTAAAAGTTGAAGAAAAGTCACTTCAGGTGATACATTACAAAATGTTAGGAGTTTTCAGCTTTCACTGTTAAGTACAAGTTCTTTAAAATATTGCTGACAAATTATAAAAGACTATGAACTGGTAAAATCGCCGTGGCAGCAGGACTTCAAACTAGGGCAATATTAGATTTGGAAAGTACAGTTTATTTTGTCTTGGGATCAGCGGCCGGACGATAGAGCCTCCGCCACTTGTATTGAATGATTCTTGCAGGTTTATTGCCTCACATATAAGTAAATGTTAAGTAAAAAATGGAGGCATCATGCAGGTCTTGAATCCCCCTTCAATATTTCTGTTAACGCATTATTTAAAAAGTGCGACACCAAAGGGCCGCTTTCTTTATTTTTAAATTCACGTGCCTGGGCGTTTACTGTTAACTCCATCCCACCCCGCCTGTTATGCTTTCCCTGAGGATTGGACAATTATTTATCATTGATATACCTTTGGTGGGTTTCGAGAGTTTTTTTATACTGTCAAGCAGAAAATACTTCCGCTCTTGTGTTTTTCCCAAATTCACAAGAAATTAAATTCACGTTGTAGCTTCATGACGTGATAATATATAAACAGATAAAGAGATGCCCTAATAGGTTATTCAGCAAAATGTTATCCTTCAAACTGGCCACGACTGTCTTCGGTGACCAAATCTCAGTAAGCTTCAAATAAAACGAAGAATGTGTCGAAGCTTCTAAGCTCCAACTGCTTGGACGATCACAAAAGGGGGTGTTGAGCTAGACGAAATCTGTCTTGTGGGCTACAGGAAGAACTCATAACTTAAGTAAGCAAACCTAGCAGTGATACTTGGACGGTGACAAGCGGTTCAAAACATGCCATAATTATTTTATATATATATATCAGTAAGAAACATGTCAACAGTTAGGTATTTTATTAGAAACTTTCGCCTACACAGTAGGCTTCGTCAGTCAGTATAGAGGCAGCAAAGCAAGAGATGTATAGACGATGTAATCAGTCCATCTTTCAGCTCTACTGCTTCTGCTGCCTCTGTACTCGACTGAAGAAGCCCCGCTGTGAAATCGAAACGTTTCAGAATAAAGATACCTAACTATACATGTGTCTCCTTATCAACTTGTCGGTATTATATACCATTATCATATTATATATGTGTATCCATCCTGTACGTCAATGAATGTTACTAAATAGAAGCAAAATAGATTTTTAAAAATAGTATTTAATTTTTAAAAACATCACTAGGGTTCAGAAGGTCACCCCTGGCTCACCCAAAAATAATTTAAAAAAGACTTGTTTTGAAAACTTTTTTGGGAAAAATTCTTTAAAGTTTTTTGCTTTTATAAAGTCAGAAAGTGAAACGTTGCCCCTGTAAAATATTAGCAAGATTCAGAAAAAAAAGCTCCTTCTAAGTTCATCTAACATGTTTCTCAGAAAGGCAAATTTACTAGAAGAAAAAATGTTATGTCTTACTGGTTGCTCCAGTGAATGCTGCCCTTCAACCCAAAAAGGCACTCCGTTAAAAGGGGCAAGTTCATGAAATTAAATTTTTATTTTTTTGAAGCAGAACCCCTATGGGTTTTCACCTGGAAGGGGGGAGGCTTGATCTTTCTCCATAAATGCAAAAGACAATTGGTCCCTGCCCACCTTTGAAACTTTTATTTTTCAAATTATTCTTTGGGAAAAAATTTTTATTTTGTAATTTATTATTTTTAAATTTTATTACATATAAAAATTTAGCTAAAAAAATCAATTTTAACATTGGGTTTTTAATTCATATAAAATTTTAAGCTACATGAATCAATTTTTTAAATTTTATCTTTTCTAATTAACTTAAAACCTTTAAGAGGAGGAAAGATAACTCAGTGAAAATAAAAAAGCCTAGTGAAGTATACGTGTGAGCCGTGTTATGAGCATATTTTTGGGGAACTATATTTCGGGGGTAATAATACTTGTAACGGTAGCCATTGTTCAGTTGACTGGTAAAAATCTGGTAAAAACTGTGAGAGGCTGAAGGTAAACAATTGCGGTCTGAATGTGAAGGGAAAACGTGCAGAACAACGATGTGCAGGGGTTTATCAATTATACTTTGAAAAACCTCTAAAGAACAAATTCCAGAATGAAAGCTACTTTCAACTTTTTTTTTCTTTAATGTCGTCAACGACTTGATCCAGCTTGCGGTGTGAAGTTTACGTGGGGGAGCGAGGCGATATGGTTAAAAGGTGATGCATTTTTTCCACAGGGGTCTGACCACCTGGGGGGGTTGGGCGTCCCTGCTGCCCCCACCTCTCCCCAAAGGCACCCCCCTTTAGGCCTTCTACTGCTAAAAAATTGGGTTATTAATGTTGTTGCCATGCTTTGCTTTTATTGGGGAAAAACCATAACTCTACTTGGGAACTCTGGAATATCTCTACAATTTCCCTGAACCCCCGCTTTTTTTGCTGGATTAAAATGTGATGTTGAGAAGAGATCACATATAGATGACAGAATGGCAGTGTAGGGTCCCCTGTTTTATTAAATTAAATAAGCATGGGGATGTGGGGGTGTTTGAGGGGGGTAGCTCTCCGCTAACCCCTCAACCCTAATACTTTCATTCATATTCATACCCTCACTGCTGGCCATTCCCCCCCTCCCCTCCACCTCCGTCTCCCACCCTTTCTCCCCTTCTGCCTCCCCCCATCCCCCCCCTCTCCCCCCTTTCCTCTGCCTTTTCCCTCTCCCTCTTCCCCGTTCTCTCTTCCTCCCTCCTGGTGTGGGAAAAAAGCTGGTTTTGAGTCTGGTTTAGTTTATAAATAATTCTTAGTTTTAAAATTTGTAATCATATCGGCAGTTGTAGTGTGTAATTTCTTAATGTTACTATCTAATTGTTTTAAAGCTGTGGTTTGGATACTTTTTCAAGGGGTCAACTCTGCAACCTCCCAGGCGGGGGGGCTAATTTACCGCCCGGGCCGCGCATCCTTGGGGGTTACAATTTGGGCCCACGTATTCCCGTGTTTGATTCTCAGGTGGCGGTTGTGTGTGGGGGGATTAATAAGTATATAGGTTATTGAATGGAGTATATTGTGTTTGTGATTCTGGGGGGCGGTTGTTTGCAGACGGAGGATTGATAATTTAAGTCGTTGAATATGAAATTTTAAATTTATTATTATAACAGTATTTTTTGTAATAATTAAAGCAATCTTGGAAATTTCCTTTTTTATCTTCACCATTTATTAAAAAAATTTTTGAAAATTTAAAACTTTGGAATGCTAAAATGTGGGTTGAATTATTAATCATTATGCATTTCTTATTACGCATTGGGCATCTTTACAAATGCATGATTTCAAAGGGATCTTCCCTCGCCCGGCCTGATCCCTGTTTCTTTTAACTGCTGTCCCGGCTGTTGCTGCCAGAGGCGGGGTTCAAACCCCTAGTAATTACACACTGAAAGTACTTTAGGAGGCTTTGGTATTACATTTTAAAATTCTACCCTTGTTCCAGTGCATATTTAAAAATACCTATGGTAGGCAAATCCTCATATCCCAAACCCGTCCCCCTCATTTATCATTTCATCTATTTTAAACTCTAGGGTTTCTTCATGATGTTTTTCACTCACCTTTAGTTCATTTCTCAACCTCTTTTCTTTTTTGTCCAAATATTCCACTTGGTTCATTGGTCATTTACAATCCATATTTTTTTTCCCTTTTTTTCTTTTTTCACTACAGAAAACCCACATCCTCTTCTTCCTGGACTGAAGTTGTAAAGAATTTTTTCTCTGTTGTCCCCACTAAGGGTTTTTTACAACGTTTTTTGGGAGTTTACTTTTCTTGTAACTTTTTTAAGTTTACCCTTTTCTAATGGGAAACAGGTCACGCTTTAACCTATAAAAAGTCTTAAACCCTATGTAAAGTTGTGATTATCCCTTGAGGCCCCTGTAAAAACGTCTTTTTAAGAACCGGCTGGTATTAACATTCCACCTTTTTTCTTTTTTTGTTAAAGGGGGGTTGGGGTGGTGGTGATGCCTGGGTTTTGTTGGTCGATAGAGTGGGTTGGGTGGGGTGGTGGAGAGTGGTTGGGTGGTGATGGTGGAAGTGGTTGGGTGGTGATGGTGGAGAGTGGTTGGGTGGTGATGGTGGAGAGTGGTTGGGTGGGGATGGTGGAGAGTGGTTGGGTGGTGATGGTGGAGAGTGGTTGGGTGGTGAGGTGGGGTGGTTGGGTGGTGATGGTGGGGGTGGTTGGGTGGTGATGGTGGAGAGTGGTTGGGTGGTGATGGTGAGAGTGGTTAGATACTGATGGGGTGGCTGCTGGCGTTAAGATCCCTAGACCTTTAACTTTCTTACATAGGAGATTCTGCCTTAATGTTTTTCATGAGGCTGTGGCTATGTCATGGCGGTGAAAATCGCTGTGGGGTTGTGGCTGGCCATCTGGGAACAGGGGCTTAAGAGTCAATATAGAACATGCAGATATATTCATAGAGGATTGTGCTGTTTCCCCATGTAGGAAAAAAAAATTGAACTTCTGTTTTTAATATTTTAAATACCTTTTTAACCGCAATGCATTTGAATATAAATACGTAGGTTAGTGAATGTAGTGTGCAAAGTTATTAGCAACGTTAATAATTTGTGTACATGAATGATATTAGCGACAAGATGAAGAATTAGATGCATGTGTAGCAGCTGGTTATCTTTATTTGTAGACGCTTTGCCATCTAGTGTCTTTATCAATACAATACATGGACATAATGTAAAAAACTGTAGAACTATATACAAAACATGAGCGACTGATTACCTCATCCCAAACGGTGAAGACTACAACGGCATTAGCCCCTATTCACCTGCTAGTCCTCGCCTTCCCATAGGCTACGCCTATCCCCAAACGATTTTCAAACACCTTTACTCCGTGTACAACCCACCATCACACAAAAACGTTCGTTTATAAATGATTTGTAGTGTTCCCGGGAAACCAGGCAGGGGAAAACTTTGTTTCCCCACATTTTTTCATTAACTTGTTCTTGTATGTTCGGCCACCGCTTTTATTCATTGATCCCGGGATGCTTTTGTCTGTTCTCATACAGATTAATTTACGTTCCCCCAAAATAACGTA
>WNWK01034690.1:0-20296 GCA_009830355.1 Cherax destructor
AACCACTAGTCGAAGTAAGCCCTTTGTCCAAAGGTTTGGACAAATGTTGAAGAATCCTTTGTATCAAGAACCCAAGAAGTTGCTGTGTCAGACAGGATGTAGATAAATGGTTCAGAGAACCATTTATCCAAACCTTTGGACAAGGACTTACTTCGACTAGTGGTTGATACCACTATGACCTGCCTCCTACTGCTGCATCTCACCTGATTACAGCATATAAGCCATCTCTACGGCCGTTTGCTACACTTCCAACAAGATTGATGGACTGAACACATCGACTCCAGGCCGAGGGACTGATAACCTCAAACTCCTCCTCTCCTTATACCTTTCTACTTTGTATTGACTGATGAAGCCACTGTGTGGCGAAACGTTTCACAATAAAGATACCCAAGTGTTGCATATGTGTCTAATTTAACAACTTGTCGGTTCTCTGAACCATTTATCTACATCCTGTCTGACACAGCAACTTCTTGGGTTCTTGATACAAAGGATTCTTCAACATTTGTCCAAACCTTGGACAAGGACTTACTTCGACTAGTGGTTGATACCACTATGACCTGCCTCCTACTGCTGCATCTCACCTGATTACAGCATATAAGCCATCTCTACGGCCGTTTGCTACACTTCCAACAAGATTGATGGACTGAACACATCGACTCCAGGCCGAGGGACTGATAACCTCAAACTCCTCCTCTCCTTATACCTTTCTACTTTGTATTGACTGATGAAGCCACTGTGTGGCGAAACGTTTCCACAATAAAGATACCCAAGTGTTGCATATGTGTCTAATTTAACAACTTGTCGGTCTCTGAACCATTTATCTACATCCTGTCTGACACAGCAACTTCTTGGGTTCTTGATACAAAGGATTCTTCAACATTTGTCCAAACCTTTGGACAAGGACTTACTTCGACTAGTGGTTGATACCACTATGACTCTGCCTCCTACTGCTGCATCTCACCTGATTACAGCATATAAGCCATCTCTACGGCCGTTTGCTACACTTCCAACAAGATTGATGGACTGAACACATCGACTCCAGGCCGAGGGACTGATAACCTCAAACTCCTCCTCTCCTTATACCTTCTACTTTGTATTGACTGATGAAGCCACTGTGTGGCAAACGTTTCCACAATAAAGATACCCAAGTGTTGCATATGTGTCTAATTTAACAACTTGTCGGTTCTCTGAACCATTTATCTAAATCTATTCCTACCTCGTCTCACACATTGTACTCAACCCCGTCAATTTGGATTCAGGACAAACAAGAGCACAAACGATGCTATTACACACATGTTGGAGTTAATATATACAGCACTTGAGAAAAAGAAGTCCCACTGGGAATCTTCATTGATCTCCGCAAAGCTTTTGATACAGTCACCATGATTTACTGCTCACAAAATTAGCACACTATGGTATAAGGGGGCACCCACTAACTACCAAAATCATACCTCACCAACAGAAGCCAATACGTGTACACAAATGGAGAGAACTCTTCCACACAACCAATTACAATCGGAGTCCTCAAGGAAGTGTCCTGGGGCCACTCCTATTCCTCATTTACATAAATGACCTACCGAATGCATCACAACTACTCAAACCCATTTTATTTGCAGATGACACAACATATGTCTTCTCACCCAAATCCAGTTATACTGGCCAACACTGTTAATGCCAAATTACAGAAAATATCGACATGGATGACGACTAACAAGCTTACTCTCAATACTGACAAGACCTACTTCATACAGTTTGGAAGCAAAGTCACAAATGTTCCACTTAACATAACACTTAATGGACACCCATCACAAGACTCACAGAGGGAAAATTCCTAGGAATCCACCTTGACAGTAGCCTTAAATTCCAAACACATATACAACAAATTTCCAAGAAAATCTCGAAGACAGTAGGCATATTATCAAAGATACGCTATTATGTACCTCAATCAGCTCTCCTTGCACTCTATCATTCACTTATCTACCCGTATCTCACCTATGGAATCTGTGCATGGGGATCAACAACGTTAAATCACCTTAGACCACTCATAACACAACAAAAGGCCGCAGTCAGAATGATAACAAATTCCCACTCTAGACAGCATACTCCACCAATATTCAAAAGTCTCAAACTACTCACTGTAAAGAACATTCATACTTACTCTTGTGCCTACTACATATATAAAACTTTACACTCTAATATAAACCCTCTGCTCAAAACTCTCCTCACCAACTTTAATAGGACCCATGACCACAACACACGACACAGATCACTTTTTGATATACCCCGTGTTCATATCAACCTATGTAAAAATTCTATGCACATAAAGGGCCCCAGAATCTGGAATTCATTACCAGTAAATATTAAGATAATCTTGTCTGAAAATCAATTTAAGACTCAACTCAAAAACCACCTACTCACCCAAACCTAAATGATCATGCTATAAACTACTTTGAAAAATGCTCATTGTTACTTTCCTATACGATAATCTCAATTTTTAATAATATGTTACTATTATGTTACCCCCTACTCATATTATAAGTTAATGTCAAAAATGCTCAATGTTATTTTCCTTAAGATAATCTCAATTCCATATTATCATTCAAGAATCTTAACACCTGTAACAATCTAAGATCTAATATCATTATATAATAATTTAAACAGTAAAATTTCATCATATTGTAATTTTGAAAATAATTTTTAACTAGAATAAACTCAATAAATTTCTCTAATATTAAGTACCTAGTTTTTAAGGACTAGAATAAGCTGCCCCTAATGCCATGGCATGTCAGTGGCTCTCCTTGCACTCAATTGTAACTTCTGTACACACACTGTATCATGCTGAAACAAATTATGTATTAATTATTAAAAAGGATACTTGGCGTATGGTGAATCAATCTGTTTGGTAACAGCTTTGGTTTTCTGCTGCTCTTGCATTAACTGCTTAATATCCTGCGGTTTACTTCGGCTGTAATTCATTTTGGAAAAGGAAAATGTTATGACAATCTGTGTAATTCTTATTTTTGAGGTTTCTCTTCCTCCTGTTGATCGCACCGTCTTGTTGTTGTTGGGTTTGTAAGAGTCACTGACAGCTTAGTGAGCTGACGCAGTATGGAGTCCAGCTTCCTGGTGTACAAGGAATATTGCCCACAACTGCGAGATGAAAGAAAAGGGAATAGGCGTCCCTTTGTAAATAAAAACAGAAACTAGAAGTTCTCAATTAGATCAAGTGGACTTTCTTGCCAAGCCCCAGCAGAGCGAGACGCCCACACTTCACCTGAGGTCAGTAACCGGCTACCAACAACAACCGTTAAAGAGTTATCCGCTGAACGGTATAATGGAGCTGGCTAAAATTAAGCCGACGACAGGTGCCGCTCATGTAACGTTCCCGGTGGACACAGTAGATGAGGACAAGCGTCCCAAAGAGAAAACGGGAAATTTGTCACTGATGCTCAGGCGAGAGCGAGACGTCCATACTTGACGAGTGTGGGCGCAGCAGTTGGACCACACCAATGGTGTTGGGGTTATTAAAGGTCACCAAAGCTTACGCCACTATTGCGCTCTACTTTCCGGAAGTCCGAGAGAAATATGTTGCTCAAATGAGAGTGAGAATTATATAGGAAACAAAGTTTTTTCGAAAAGAGAAATGGGAACAATAGGTTTCAAAATTAATATTGGTAGAATTACCGACAATATGTTAAGTAAAAGGACACAAATGCAACTAATGTGACATTTTATTGTGGCAACGTTTCGCTCTCCAGGAGCTTTATCAAGCCGTTACAAGCAATACATGGACACAGAGGGTATATTTATGGTCAGAATGTAATACTAGTTTCCTTTAATAAATATCCTGAACTGCACGTGTCTTTTTCCACATTCTTCTTTGTATAGGACTGATGAAACCACTGCTTGGCTAAACGGTTCCTCAATAAAGATACCCAAGTGTAGATGAATGGTTCAGAGAACCGACAAGTTGATAAATTAGACACATATGCAACACTTGGGTATCTTTATTGAGGAAACGTTTCGCCACACAGTGGCTTCATCAGTCCATACAAAGGAGAAAGGTGAAGAACAGGAGGAGTTTGAGGTAATCAGTCCCTCGGCCTTGAGTCGATGTTGTAAGTCCATCAATCTTGATAAGACAAATGTGACACCACCTACGACTGCTGCACCTCTCCTGCCTACGGTATATAAGCTACTCCCTAGCACATATGCTGTATTCTTATCAAGATTGATGGACTGACTACATCGACTCAAGGCCGAGGGACTGATTACCTCAAACTCCTCCTGCTCTTCACCTTTCTCCTTTGTATGGACTGATGAAGCCACTGTGTGGCGAAACGTTTCCTCAATAAAGATACCCAAGTGTTGCATATGTGTCTAATTTATCAACTCCTATACTTCCCTACCTGAGTTTAAACAACATAAGGCTTCTCCTTGTCCTAGGAGCAGAAATATGGCGCCCCGACCAGTCCTAGAATTTTGTATTGATAAAGCCACTGGATGGCGAAACGTCTACTATAAAGATACCCAGATGTTGCACATGTGTCTTAATTTCATGATTATTGTTATTTCTCATGAGTCATGCAAAGAAGTAACAGTTGGTATACATAATTTGATACATACTTTGTCACAAATGTATGAACAATAGAAAGAAACTTGTTATGTTAAGTAAAAGGACACAAATGCAACTAATGAGACATTTTATTGTGGCCCGTTTAGTAATCAAAGAAACTGATTTCCGCAGACGCAAGTGCCTTGAATCAGCACTTATCGTTGTTTCTAACACAATTAAACAAAACAAAGGCAGCTTTATAATAGCGATATTCCAGAAATAATAAATTATGTAGACCAGGACGATAGTAAACTATGCACGATCAGGGTCACAAGTGACATGGTCCTTAGACAAACAGATAAATTAAAACCTAACAAATCCCCAGGCCCTGATGAACTGTATGCAAGGGTTCTAAAGGAATGTAAAGAGGAGCTTAGCAAACCTATGGCTAATCTTTTCAACATATCACTGCAAACTGGCATGGTGCCAGATAAGTGGAAAATTGCAAATGTAATACCTATTTTCAAAGCAGGAGACAGGTCCTTAGCTTCGAACTATAGACCAATAAGCCTAACCTCAATAGTGGGAAAATTTATAGAATCAATAATTGCCGAGGCAATTCGCAGCCATCTTGAAAAGCATAAATTAATCAACGAATCTCAGCACGGTTTTACAAAAGGGCGTTCCTGCCTTACAAATTTAATAACTTTTTTCACTAAGGTATTTGAGGAGGTAGATCATGGTAATGAATATGATATTGTGTATATGGACTTCAGTAAGGCTTTTGATAGAGTCCCACATCAGAGACTATTGAGGAAAATTAAGGCACACGGAATAGGAGGAGAAATTTTTTCCTGGATAGAGGCATGGTTGACAAATAGGCAGCAGAGAGTTTGCATAAATGGGGAGAAATCAGAGTGGGGAAGCGTCACAAGTGGTGTTCCACAGGGGTCAGTATTGGGCCCCTTGTTGTTCACAATCTACATAAACGACATAGATGAGGGAATAAATAGCGACATAAGCAAGTTTGCCGATGACACCAAAATAGGCCGTCCAATTCATTCAAATGAGGACATTAGAGCACTCCAGGAAGATTTGAATAGACTGATGCAGTGGTCGGAGAAGTGGCAGATGCAGTTTAATATAGATAAATGCAAAGTTCTAAATATTGGACAGGACAATAACCATGCCACATATAAACTAAATAATGTAGATCTTAATACTACTGATTGCGAAAAGGATTTAGGAGTTCTGGTTAGCAGTAATCTAAAACCAAGACAGCAGTGCATAAGTGTTCGCAATAAAGCAAACAGAATCCTTGGCTTCATATCAAGAAGCATAAATAATAGGAGTCCTCAGGTTGTTCTTCAACTCTATATATCCTTGGTTAGGCCTCATCTAGATTATGCTGCACAGTTTTGGTCACCGTATTACAGAATGGATATAAATGCTCTGGAAAACGTACAAAGGAGGATGACTAAGTTGATTCCATGTATCAGAAACCTTCCCTATGAGGATAGACTGAGGGCCCTGAATCTGCACTCTCTAGAAAGGCGTAGAATTAGGGGGGATATGATTGAGGTATATAAATGGAAAACAGGAATAAATAAAGGGGATGTAAATAGCGTGCTAAAAATATCTTGTATTGACAGGACTCGAAGCAATGGCTTTAAGTTGGATAAATTCAGATTCAGAAGGGATATAGGAAAGCATTGGTTTGGTAATAGAGTTGTCGATGAGTGGAACAAACTCCCGAGTACAGTTATAGAGGCTAAAACGTTGTGTAGTTTTAAAAATAGGCTAGATAAATATATGAGTGGGTGCGGGTGGGTGTGAGTTGTACCTGACTAGCTTGTGCTACTAGGTCAGATGCCGTGCTCCTTCCTTAAGTGAATGTAACCTGACCTGGCTGGGTCAGGGCATTGGCTTAAGCCGGCGGGAGACTTGGACCTGCCTCGCATAGGCCAGTAGGCCTGCTGCAGTGTTCCTTCTTTCTTATGTTCTTATGTTCTTTACCATCTGTGAAGTCTTAGCAAGAATCCTCCTGAAAACAATAAACTCTACCATCTCATAGTCTCTCCTACTACACAAGCACTTCGCGGATGTGGAACACTGCTGCAGGTCTTCTCTTTTCCAAACCTCCAACAGAAATATTTGTCTAACCTATTTTTATACTACCCAAGTAATTGCTTTTATCACCTTTTACTCATGTGCAAGTTGATTTTTCGACCTTATTGTATCACTACTACGACTTATATCACTACTACGACTTATATCACTACTACCTCTACCACCACTAGTATTACACGATGGAAATAAATGGTATAAAATACCGACACAATGGAAAAATAAACACATAAGCAGTATAATGTGATCCTTTATTGACAACGTTTCGCCCACGCAGTGGGCTTTATCGAGTCACATAAGAACATAAGAATGGAGGAACACTGCAGAAGGCCTACTGGCCCATACAAGGCAGGTCCTTATCAAAACCACCACTACCTAAGAATTTACTCCTGTACTCACGACACTAATCAAACCCAGCCCCTCCCACTCATATATTTGTCCAATATCTTTTTAAAGCCACCCAAGGTCCTAGCCTCTATCACCCTAACCGGAAGATTGTTCCACGCATCTACAACTCTGTTCGAAAACCAGAACTTGCCTATGTCCTTTCTAAATCTAAATTTATCCAATTTATATCCGTTATTTCTGGTTCTTACTTGGTTCGATATCCTCAGTATTTTATTAATATCTCCTTTGTTTATGCCCATCATCCACTTGTACACCTCGATGATATCTCCCCTCATTCTACGTCTCTCCAGAGAGTGGAGATTCAATGCTCTAAGTCTATCTTCATACGGGAGATTTCTTATACTGTAAATCATTTTAGTCATTCTTCTTTGTATGTTCTCCAATGAATCTATATCCATCCTGTAGTAAGGAGACCAAAACTGAGCTGCATAATCCAAATCGGTTTTAAACTATTACACTACTTTTAAGACTGTCACATGCAGCTTTCTCCACCTGACCCAGCATTCTCCACCTGACTATACCCTATATATATTCATGTTACTCATTTTCCAGGTAGATCTGTCTGTGACTCTATAAAGCCCACTGCGTGGGCGAAACGTTGTCAATAAAGGATCACATAAGAACATAAGAAAGAAGGAACACTGCAGCAGGCCTACTGCCCCATGCGAGGCAAGTCCAAGTCTCCCACTGGCTTAAGCCAATGCTCCGACCCATCCAGGTCAGGTTACATTCACTTAAGGAAGGAGCACGGCATCTGACCTAGTAGCACAAACTAGTCAAGTCCAACTCACACCCACCCGCACCCACTCATATATTTATCAAGCCTATTTTTAAAACTACACAACGTTTTAGCCTCTATAACTGTACTCGGGAGTTTGTTCCACTCATCGACAACTCTATTACCAAACCAATGCTTTCCTATATCCTTCCTGAATCTGAATTTATCCAACTTAAAGCCATTGCTGCGAGTCCTGTCAATACTGGATATTTTTAGCACGCTATTTACATCCCCTTTATTTATTCCTGTTTTCCATTTATACACCTCAATCATATCCCCCCTAATTCTACGTCTTTCTAGAGAGTGCAGATTCAGGGCCCTCAGTCTATCCTCATAGGCAAGATTTCTGATACATGGGATCAACATAAGAACATAAGAAAGGAGGAACACTGCAGCAGGCCTGTTGGCCCATACTAGGCAAGTCCTTCACAATCCATCCCACTAACAGAATAATTGCCCAGCCTAATTTTCAATTCTACCCAAGAAATAAGCTTTGAAGATTCTATTAACTCAAGTGCGAGTCCCACTCAAATCCAACCCCTCTCACTCATGAATTTATCCAACCTAAATTTGAAACTACCCAAGGTCATAGCTTCAATGACCCTACTAGGCAGACTGTTCCACTCATCAACTACCCTATTTCCAAACCAATATTTTCCTATATCCTTTCTAAATCTAAACTTATCCAATTTGAATCCATTATTGCGGGTTCTCTCTTGGAGAGATATCCTCAAGACCTTATTTATATCCCCCTTATTAATACCCATCTTCCACTTATATACCTCGATCATGTCTCCCCTCATTCTTCGTCTTACAAGTGAATGTAATTTAAGGGTCTTCAATCTTTCTTCATACGGAAGATTTCTAATGCTATGAATTAACTTTGTCATTCGTCGCTGAATGTTTTCTAACGAATTTATATCCATTCTGTAAAATGGAGACCAGAACTGAGCTGCATAATCTAGGTGAGGCCTTACTAATGATGTATAAAGCTGTAATATAACCGCTGGACTTCTGTTGCTTACACTTCTTGATATAAATCCCAGTAATCTATTTGCTTTATTTCTTACGCTTAGGCATTGCTGACTTGGTTTGAGGTTGCTGCTTACCATAACCCCCAGATCCTTTTCGCATTCTGTACGGCTGAGTTCAACATTATTAAGCTGGTAGGTGCTAGGGTTATGAACATTCCCGAGCTTCAGAACCCTGCACTTATCCACATTGAACTGCATCTGCCATTCCTCCGACCAGGAATTGAGTTTGTCTAAATCCTCTTGAAGTTCCGTGACATCTACGTCTGAATCGATTATCCTACCTATCTTCGTGTCATCAGCGAATTTGCTCATATCACTAGTAATTCCCTCGTCAAGATCATTTATATATATTATAAACAACAACGGGCCCAAAACCGATCCCTGTGGAACGCCACTTGTTACAGATCCCCACTCAGATTTAACCCCATTAATGCACACCCTCTGCTTCCTATTGGTGAGCCATGACTCGATCCATGAAAACACTTTTCCCCCAATGCCGTGAGCAGCCACTTTCTTTAACAGTCTCTGATGTGGTACTCTATCAAAAGCCTTACTAAAATCCAAATAAACAATATCGAATTCTTTATCATGATCAACTGCCTCAAAAGCCTTACTGAAAAAAGTTAATAAATTAGTTAGGCAGGAACGGCCCCTGGTGAATCCATGTTGAGTATCATTAATCAAATTATGCCTATCGAGAGGGCTTCTTATGTTATCAGCTATAATCGACTCTAATAATTTGCCTACAATTGATGTTAGACTTATTGGGCGGTAATTTGATGGTAACGACTTGTCCCCTGCTTTAAAAATAGGAATTACATTAGATATCTTCCACGTATCAGACACTACACCTGTTTGAAGAGATAGGTTAAAAATGTTAGTTAAGGGTTCACAGAGTTCAATTTTGCATTCCTTAAGAACCCTTGAAAAAAGCTCATCAGGGCCTGGCGATTTATTTTGCTTCAAACGGTCTATCTGTTTGATAACCATTTCGCTAGTGACTGTGATACTACATAATTTATGTTAAATTAGACACATATGCAACACTTGGGTATCTTTATTGGGGAAACGTTTCGCCACACAGTGGCTTCATCAGTCCAATACAAAGTAGAAAGGTGTAAGGAGAGGAGGAGTTTGAGGTTATCAGTCCCTCGGCCTGGAGTCGATGTGTTCAGTCCATCAATCTTGTTAGAAGTGTAGCACAAGGCCGTAGAGGTGGCTTATATGCTGTAATCAGGTGAGATGCAGCAGGAGGAGGCAGGTCATAGTGGTATCAACCACTAGTCGAAGTAAGTCCTTGTCCAAAGGTTTGGACAAATGTTGAAGAATCCCTTTGTATCAAGATCCCAAGAAGTTGCTGTGTCAGACAGGATGTGATGAATGGTTCAGAGAACCGACAAGTTTTAAATTAGACACATATGCAACACTTGGGTATCTTTATTGGAAAGTTTCGCCACACAGTGGCTTCATCAGTCCAATACAAAGTATTGGACTGATGAAGCCACTGTGTGGCGAAACTTTCCCAATAAAGACTCCCAAGTGTTGCATAGTGTCTAATTTAACAACTTGTCGTTCTCTGAACCATTCATCTACATAATTTATCTTCTTCAGGCCCACTAAAATACCTAATTCTTGGGATATTACTAGTGTCTTCCTGAGTGAAAACCGAGAGAAAATAATTATTAAAAATAGAGCACATTTCATTCTCTTTGTCAGTAAGATACCCATAATTATTTTTAAGGGGACCTATCTTATCTCTAACTTTTGTTCTATACACCTGGAAAAACTTTTGGGTTAGTTTTCGAATCCTAGCAACTTTAATTTCGTAGTCCCGCTTAGCTTTTCTTATCCCCTTTTTAACGTCCCTCTTAATGTCAATATACTGATTCGTAAGATGACCCTCACCTCTTTTGATACGCCTATAAATTCCTTTCTTCTGCCCTAAAAGATATTTGAGCCTATTATTCATCCATTTTGGGTCATTTCTATTCGATCTAATTTCTTTATATGGGATAAATGTTCTTTGGGCAGCATGTATAGTGTAATAATATTGGTAGAATTACCGACAATATGTTAAGTAAAAGGACACAAATGCAACTAATGTGACATTTTATTGTGGCAACGTTTCGCTCTCCAGGAGCTTTCTCAAGCCGTTACAAGCGTTACATGGACAAAGTGGGCTATTATATACTCTCAAAGTGAGGTGAAATACTAGTGGTGGTCGAGGTAGTAGTGATAAGTAGTAGTAGTAGTAATACAATAAGGTAGAACAATCAATATGCACATGAGTAAAAGGTGATAAAACAAATACTTGGGTAGTATAACAATAGTTAGACAAATATTTTATGCTGGAGGTTGAAATATAGAGGCTGTAGGAGTGTTCACATCTACGATGTGCTTGTGTTGAATTAGCAGGAGACTATGTGATGGATGGTTAACTGTTTCAGGAGGATTCTTGCTAAGACTTCAGAGATGGTGAAGCTGCCTTTGTTTTGTTTAATTGTGTTAGAAACAGAGATAAGTGCTGATTCAAGGATTTGCGTCTACGAAATTAGTTTCTTTGATTACTAGTCGGGCGTCTTTGAATTTCATGAGATGATTGTTGGAATTTCGGTGTTGTACGAGCGTTGTTCAGGTTATCGTTTCTGCATGCATTAATGTGTTCATTGATGCGTGTTTCGAGGTTTCTTGCTGTTTCTCCTACATAAATTCTGTCGCAGCCTCCACAGGGTATAGTGTAGACCGAAATTCCAACAATCATCTCATGAAATTCAAAGACGCCCGACTAGTAATCAAAGAAACTAATTTCCGTAGACGCAAATGCCTTGAATCAGCACTTATCTCTGTTTCTAACACAATTAAACAAAACAAAGGCAGCTTCACCATCTCTGAAGTCTTAGCAAGAATCCTCCTGAAAACAGTTAACCATACCATCACATAGTCTCTCCTGCTAATTCAACACAAGCACATCGTAGATGTGGAACACTCCTACAGGCCTTCTATATTTCAACCTCCAGCATAAAATATTTGTCTAACCTATTGTTATACTACCCAAGTATTTGTTTTATCACCTTTTACTCATGTGCATATTGATTGTTCTACCTTATTGTATTACTACTACTACTACTTATCACTACTACCTCGACCACCACTAGTATTTCATCTCACTTTGAGAGTATATAATAGCCCACTGTGTCCATGTAACGCTTGTAACGGCTTGAGAAAGCTCCTGGAGAGCGAAACGTTGCCACAATAAAATGTCACATTAGTTGCATTTGTGTCCTTTTACTTAGCATGTATAGTGTTCAGAAAACTGTCATATTGATAGCTCTCTTCATTACCCCAGTCCACAGATGATAAGTGTTCTTTAAGTCCATTGTAATCTGCTAAGCGAAAATCTGGGACCGTTACTGAGTTATTCCTACTATGAAACTTCCATTCAATGCCAAAGGTAATTGATTTGTGGTCGCTTGCGCCGAGTTCCTCTGTAATTTCTAAATTATTAACAAGGGTTTCCTTGTTTGCCAGAACTAAGTCAAGCAGATTATTTCCCCTTGTAGGTTCTGTCACAAACTGCTTCAAAAAACAATCTTGAACTACTTCTAAGAAATCGTTAGATTCTAAATTCCCAGTCAAAAATTCCAATCAATTTGACTAAAGTTGAAGTCACCCAGAATAACTACGTTATCGTGCATTGTGGCCTTAACAATTTCCTCCCATAGTAGTCTCCCTTGGTCCCTATCTAAGTTTGGGGGACGGTATATCACACCTAAAATCAATTTTTCATGCCCCTCTGAAAATTCTATCCAGACAGACTCTGTATGTGTTAATTCAGACTTTATACCCATTTTTATACAACAATTTAAATGATCACGGACATAGAGTGCCACCCCACCCCCCTTCCCGATACTTCTGTCTACTTGGAACAATTTAATACCCTGAATGTGACATTCGGCAGGCAAGTCCCGATTTTTCATATTAAACCATGTAATAATATTGGTAGAATTACCGACAATATGTTAAGTAAAAGCACACAATTGCAACTAATGTGACATTTTATTGTGGCAACGTTTCGCTCTCCAGGAGCTTTCTCAAGCCGTTACAAGCGATATATGGACACAGTTGGTATATATATACTGTCAATGTCAAGGTGAGGTGAAAAAACTAGTGGTGTTAGAAGTAGTAGTGATATAAGCAGTATTAGTAGTAGTAGTAGTAGTAGAAGTAATACAATAAGGAAGAACAATCAATATGCACATGAGTAAAAGGTGATAAAACAAATACTTGGGTAGTATAACAATAGGTTAGACAAATATTTCTGCTGGAGGTTGAAATATAGAAGGCCAGTAGGAGTGTTCCACATCTACGATGTGCTAAATAAGCAGGAGAGACTATGTGATGGTAGGGTTTACTGTTTTCAGGAGGATTCTTGCTAAGACTTCAGAGATGGTGAAGCTGCCTTTGTTTTGTTTAATTGTGTTAGAAACAGAGATAAGTGCTGATTCAAGGCATTTTCGTCTACGGAAATTAGTTTCTTTGATTACTAGTCGGGCGTCTTTGAATTTCATGAGATGATTGTTGGAATTTCGGTGTTGTACGCAGGCGTTGTTCAGGTTATCGTTTCTGCATGCATTCATGTGTTCATTGATGCGTGTCTCGAGGTTTCTTGCTGTTTCTCCTACATAAATTCTGTCGCAGCCTCCACAGGGTATAGTGTAGACCCCTGCGTTGACTGGTTCATGGTGCTTGGATTTAGTCCCTTGGATTTACCCAAGTATTTGTTTTATCACCTTTTACTCATGTGCATATTGATTGTTCTTCCTTATTGTATTACTTCTACTACTACTACTACTACTACTAATACTACTTATATCACTACTACTTCTAACACCACTAGTTTTTTCACCTCACCTTGACAGTATATATATACCAACTGTGTCCATATATCGCTTGTAACGGCTTGAGAAAGCTCCTGGAGAGCGAAACGTTGCCACAATAAAATGTCACATTAGTTGCAATTGTGTCCTTTTACTTAACATATTAAACCATGTTTCAGTTATTGCAAAAACATCAATATTACCTGTACTTGCAACTACTCTCAACTCGTCCATCTTATTCCTAGCACTACGACTATTGGTGTAATATACACTTAAAGACCCTCCTTTCTCTTTACCCTTCCTGCTCATTTCTGTTTTTCCCTTATACCTATTACTGTCCTTGTCACCTAGTGCCACTGGCTTTCCAATATCCACCTTATTCTGCCTATTACTAGTTCCCCTAGAATTTATAACATTACTACACTGGGACTTCACTGTTTTCCCCCCATAACCCATACCACTAACTTTTTCTAATTTAAAGCCCTAACAGCTCCCTCCACTGCAGTTGCCAGTTCCCCCACCCCAGACCTAGATAAGTGAACCCCATCCCTGGCATACATGTCATTTCTGCCATAGAAGAGGTCCCAGTTGTCCATGAATGTTACTGCATTTTCCTTACAGTATTTGTCCAGCCAGCAATTGACACCAATTGCCCTGGACAACCATTCACATCCAACTCCCCTCCTTGGCAAAACACCACATATGACAGGGTTCCCACCCTTCTTCCTAATTCTGTCTATTGCTGACCTATAGCTGCTAATCAGCTCCTCACTCCTACGTCTGCCAACATCGTTGCCTCCAGCACTGAGACAGATAATAGGATTGCTCCCATTACCTCTCATGATGTCGTCCAGACGGCTAACAATATCCTTCATCCCAGCCCCAGGATAACACACCCTCTGCCTCCTATTCCTATCCTTAAGACAAAATTCCCTATCCATAAACTTAATCTGACTATCCCCAACTAAAACAATGTTCTTACCTCGACTGGCGGTGTGCATGACGTTCTCGACGGTCTTTGTAGAGATGGTCTTCGCTGGGATGTCTTCACATTCGTCTGATAACAAGGAGAAAGAGTTGCTGGTTTTCACAGCAGTCTCCTGTACCTTCTTCAACTTTAGCTTCGTCCCTTCAGATTCGACTAGCATCCATTCGTTGGTCTGATCATCGGCGACATTGTTCCGGGGATAATCCTTGCATATACCCTTCAAACGTTGAATCTCTCTTCTAGCTTCCGTTAATTCCGCCTTCATTTGGAGATATAGCTGCTCGTAGTCGAGGGAAACCATCATCCAATCTCAGGTAGCTAATAACGGAAGCACAGCAAAGATGGTTCAGTCCACAGAGAGTACACAAGACACGTCTTCAAGTACACAAGTGTCATCAGCGAATTTGCTCATATCACTAGTAATTCCCTCGTCAAAGTCATTTATATATATTATAAACAACAACGGGCCCAAAACCGATCCCTGTGGAACGCCACTTGTTACAGATCCCCACTCAGATTTAACCCCATTAATGCACACCCTCTGCTTCCTATTGGTGAGCCATGACTCGATCCATGAAAACACTTTTCCTCCAATGCCGTGAGCAGCCACTTTCTTTAACAGTCTCTGATGTGGTACTCTATCAAAAGCCTTACTAAAATCCAAATAAACAATATCGAATTCCTTATCATGATCAACTGCCTCAAAAGCCTTACTGAAAAAAGTTAATAAATTAGTTAGGCAGGAACGGCCCCTGGTGAATCCATGTTGAGTATCATTAATCAAATTATGCCTATCGAGATGGCTTCTTATGTTATCAGCTATAATCGACTCTAATAATTTGCCTACAATTTAAGTTAGACTTATTGGGCGGTAATTTGATGGTAACGACTTGTCCCCTGCTTTAAAAATAGGAATTACATTAGCCATCTTCCACGTATCAGACACTACACCTGTTTGAAGAGATAGGTTAAAAATGTTAGTTAAGGGTTCACAGAGTTCAATTTTGCATTCCTTAAGAACCCTTGAAAAAGCTCATCAGGGCCTGGCGATTTATTTTGCTTCAAACGGTCTATCTGTTTGATAACCATTTCGCTAGTGACTGTGATACTACATAATTTATCTTCTTCAGGCCCACTAAAATACCTAATTCTTGGGATATTATTAGTGTCTTCCTGAGTGAAAACCGAGAGAAAATAATTATTAAAAATAGAGCACATTTCATTCTCTTTGTCAGTAAGATACCCATAATTATTTTTAAGGGGACCTATCTTATCTCTAACTTTTGTTCTATACACCTGGAAAAAACTTTTTGGGTTAGTTTTCGAATCCCTAGCAACTTTAATTTCGTAGTCCGCTTAGCTTTTCTTATCCCCTTTTAACGTCCCTCTTAATGTCAATATACTGATTCGTAAGATGACCCTCACCTCTTTGATACGCCTATAAATTCCTTTCTTCTGCCCTAAAAGATATTTGAGCCTATTATTCATCCATTTTGGGTCATTTCTATTCGATCTAATTTCTTTATATGGGATAAATGTTCTTTGGGCAGCATGTATAGTGTTCAGAAAACTGTCATATTGATAGCTCTCTTCATTACCCCAGTCCACAGATGATAAGTGTTCTCTAAGTCCATTGTAATCTGCTAAGCGAAAATCTGGGACCGTTACTGAGTTATTCCTACTATGAAACTTCCATTCAATGCCAAAGGTAATTGATTTGTGGTCGCTTGCGCCGAGTTCCTCTGTAATTTCTAAATTATTAACAAGGGTTTCCTTGTTTGCCAGAACTAAGTCAAGCAGATTTTTTCCCCTTGTAGGTTCTGTCACAAACTGCTTCAAAAAACAATCTTGAACTACTTCTAAGAAATCGTTAGATTCTAAATTCCCAGTCAAAAAATTCCAATCAATTTGACTAAAGTTGAAGTCACCCAGAATAACTACGTTATCGTGCATTGTGGCCTTAACAATTTCCTTCCATAGTAGTCTCCCTTGGTCCCTATCTAAGTTTGGGGGACGGTACATCACACCTAAAATCAATTTTTCATGCCCCTCTGAAAATTCTATCCAGACAGACTCTGTATGTAGTGAGTGAGGACCTGACTAGCAGGTTTAGGTCGGCAATAGACATAATTAGGAAGAAGGGTGGGAACCCTGTCATATGTGGTATTTTGCCAAGGAGAGGAGTTGGAAATGAATGGCTGTCCAGGGCAATTGGTGTCAATTGCTGGCTGGACAAATACTGTAAGGAAAATTCAGTAACATTCATTGACAACTGGGACCTCTTCTATGGCAGAAATGACATGTATGCCAGGGATGGGGTTCACTTATCCAGGTCTGGGGTGGGGGCACTGGCAACTGCAGTGGAGGGAGCTGTTAGGGCTTTAAACTAGAAATAGTTAGTGGTATGGGTTTTGGGGGGAAAACAGTGAAGTCCCAGTGTAGTAATATTATAAGTTCTAGGAGAACTAGTAATAGGCAGAAAAAGATGGACAGTGGAAAGCTAGTGACACTATATGACAAGGACAGTAATAGGTATAGTGGAAAAACAGAAATGAGCAGGAAGGGTAAAGAGAAAGGAGGGTCTTTAAATATTTATTACACCAATAGTCGTAGTGCTAGGAATAAGATGGACGAGTTGAGATTAGTTGCAAGTATGGGTAATATTGATGTTTTTGCAATAACTGAGACATGGTTTAATATGAAAAATCGGGACTTGCCTGCCGAATGTCACATTCAGGGTTTTAAATTGTTCCAAGTAGACAGAAGTATCGGGAAGGGGGGTGGGGTGGCACTCTATGTCCGTGATCATTTAAATTGTTGTATAAAAACGGGTATAAAGTCTGAATTAACACATACAGAGTCTGTCTGGATAGAATTTTCAGAGGGTGTGAAAAATTGATTTTAGGCGTGATTTACCGTCCTCCAAACTTAGATAGGGAACAAGGGAGACTACTTTGGGAGGAAATTGTTAAGGCCACAAGGCACGATAACGTAGTAATTCTAGGGACTTTAACTTTAGTCAGATTGATTGGAATTTCTTGACAGGGAATTTAGAATCTAACGACTTTTTAGAAGTAGTTCAGGATTGTTTTTGAAGCAGTTTGTAACAGAACCTACAAGGGAAATAACCTACTTGACTTGGTTCTGGCAAGCAAGGAAACCCTTGTTAATAATTTAGAAATTACAGAGGAACTCGGCTCAAGCGACCACAAGTCAATTACCTTAGCATTGAATGGATGTATGATAGTAGGGATAATTCAGTAACGGTCCCAGATTTTCGCTTAGCAGATTATAATGGACTTAGAGAACACTTATCAACTGTGGACTGGGGTGACGAAGAGAGGTATCAATATGACAGTTTTCTTAACACTATACAGGCTGCCCAAAGAATATTTATCCCGTATAAAGAAATTAGATCCAGTAGAAATGACCCAAAATGGATGAATAATAGGCTTAAGTATCTTTTAGGGCAGAAGAAAGGAATTTATAAGCGCATAAAAAAGGGTGAGGGTCATCTTATAAATCAGTATACTGACATTAAGAGGGACGTTAAAAGGGAATAAGAAAAGCTAAACGGGACTATGAAATTAAAGTTGCTAGGGATTCAAAAACTAACCCAAAAGTTTTCCAGGTTTATAGAACAAAAGTTAGGGATAAGATAGGTCCCCTTAAAAATAACTTTGGGCATCTTACTGACAAGGAGAATGATATGTGCTCTATTTTTAATAATTATTTTCTCTCGGTTTTCACACAGGAAGACATTAATAATATCCCAGTAATTAATTTTTACAGAGGCCCAGAAGAAGATAAATTATGTAATATCACAGTCACTAGCGAAATGGTTATGAAACAACTAGACCGACTGAAACAAAATAAATCGCGGGTCCTGATGAGCTTTTGCAAGGGTTCTTAAGGAATGCAAAATGGAACTCTGTGAACCAATATCTAACATTTTTAATTTATCTCTTCAAACAGGTGTAGTGTCTGATATGTGGAAGATGGCTAATGTAATTCCTATTTTTAAAGCAGGGGACAAGTCACTACCGTCAAATTACCGCCCAATAAGCCTGACCTCAATTGTAGGCAAATTACTAGAGTCAATTATAGCTGATATTATTAGAAGCCATCTAGATAACCATAATTTGATTAATGATACCAACATGGATTCAGAGGGGGCCCTTCCTCTATCTAATTTATTAACCTTCTTCACTAAAGCTTTTTTGGGGTGTTGATCACGATAAAAATTCGATATTGTTTTTTTAGACTTTAGTAAGGCTTTGATAGGCTGCCCCGAGACGTTAAAAAAAGTGGAGCTCGGATTGGGGGGAAAAATGCTGTTGGGTGAGTTGGGTCCCCAATGGAAGAAGGTGTTAAAAAGGGAAACCGGGGTTTTAAAAGGGGGTGTTCCCAAGGGGCAAGGCCAGTTTTTAAAATATATCAATGACCTTGACGACGGAATTACTAGTGATATGAGCAAATTGGAGACACAAGATAGGTAGATTTGTTCAAACATAGATGTCTGAACTTGGAAGATTTTGACAAACTTAATTGTGGTAGAAAAATGGCAGATGCAATTCAATGTAGATAAATGCAAGGGGCTAGCTGGGGTCCATAACCCAAGCACTTTAAGTTAAATAACGTAGAACTTAGCCATACAGATTGGGGAAGGACTTGGGGGTGATGGTAAGCAGCAACCTTAAACCAAGACAGCAATGCCTAAGGGACGTAATAAGGCAAATAGTTAAGGGGTTTATATCAAGAATGAGAAAAACCAAATGGTTTAACAAAGTGGTACCAGAACCCCCATTTTTGGTTATTTTAAAAAGGACAAAAGGAGAAAAAAATTAGTGAAGATTTAAAAAAAAAAGCATTGAAATCTTTTCCCTTTCGAAGAAAAATTGAAGACCCCTTAAAATTTCATTCACTTGTAAGACGTAGAATGAGGGGAACAGACAGGATACAAGTGGAAAATGGGTATTAACAAAGGGGGTATAAAAAAGGTCTTGAGGATATTTCCAAAAAACCCCAATAATGGATTCATAAGAACATAAGAACATAAGAATGGAGGGGAAAACTGCAGAAAGGCCTCTGGCCCTCAAAGGGAGGTCCTTATCAAAAACCCCCACTACCTAAGAATTTCTCCTTACTCACGACACTAAACAAAACCCCGCCTCCCCCTCATATATTTGTCCAACCTTTTTTAAACCCCCCAAAGGGCCTAGCCTCTATCACCCTACTCGGGAAAATTGTTCCACGCATCTACAACTCTGTTCGAAAACCAGTACTTGCCTATGTCCTTTCTAAATCTAAATTTATCCAAATTTTAAAACTTATTTCTGGTTCTTACTTGTCATATCCTCGTATTTTATTAATATCTCCTTTGTTTTGCCCCTCATCCACTTGTACACCTCGATATTTCCCCCCATTCTACGCTCCCAAAATGGGGATTCAATGCTCTAAGTCTATCTTCATACGGGAATTTTTTATACTGTAAAACATTTTTGTCATTCTTCTTTGTATGTTCTCCAA
>WNWK01034691.1:0-20295 GCA_009830355.1 Cherax destructor
AAATACGTATTTGCCAGTCATGTTTACTTATATCACAAGGGGGTAACCATTTTTGTCTGGTTTTTGGGGGTTTTCCTAGGAAATTTCCCTTTGTATAATTCTATTTATTGTCCTGTGAGACAGAATAGACGGGCCCAGATAAAGTGATAGACAAAACCCCAGATAGAACAAAAAAAGATAGACAGAGACAGATTAAAACAGAGACAAAAGGGGGGAAAGATGGGACAGACGAGGAGAAAAAGCCAGCCCCCCCCCCGGGGAAAAAAACCCCCCTTTTTCCCCAGTTGTTTTCTTTACTTAGGGCTATTTTTGGGACATTAAAAAAAGGTTTGCACAAATTTTGCACAGGGGTTTTTAAAAAAAGGGGTTTTTTGATTTTCTTTGACAATTTTGACCACATCCCCCTCAGACCCCTAAACTCTGGGCCCAACACCCCCCCCCCTTAAAATGGGAGATTAATCTACTAAATCAGGATCCCAGGTGTTTGCTGGGGGGGGGCCCCTCATTTGAACGGGCCCCCCCAAAAAAGGTGCAGTGGTCCCCGGGGGTTACGATTTTTTTCGTTGGAATGCTGTTCAAGTGCCATTACCAAATAATTTTTATCCCCATAAGGAATAAAAAAAAATAGACTCCCCCTTTTTACAAAAATATTTTAAAATTTTTTAAAAAAAAAATAAACTTAAAAAAAAGGGGGCGATTTTGGGGACCATGTAACTCGAGGTATTTTTAATGTAGTTTTTTTAAATACGGCCCCAAAGGGCTGGGCCCATTCTTGCTGCCCGGGGCATCCCCGGGGGAAGGGTAAATTTTAAAAAGGCAGGAAAAACAAAAAAAAAAAATCTTTTGGGGGGGTAGTGGTATTTACGTATACTTTCGTTTGGACGTTAAGGGGTTTAAGCATCGTTGTCAACTCCGTGAACTTTCTGGTATTTCATTTTTTTCTGGTTTTTTTTTAAATATTTTCATAAAAAAAGTAATCAGGGCCCCCAAAAGTGTGATCAAAAAAAACCCAAAAAAATCAGTAGAACAACAATTTTAAAAAAAAAAAAAACCCTGGGAAGTGGAACACGGGGACCTGACCCTAAAATGGTATGGAAAAACCCCCATATCATCCCCCTTGAAAAATAAAAAATAATAAAAAAAATTTTTTTTTGTTGCAATTTAAAAGATTTTTGGGATTAAAACATAAACTGGTGGGAGAGCCAGCATGTCATGGCGGGGGGTTTTTTTCTTTATAAATTTTTTTTTAAATTACAATATTTTTATTAACTGTTAAATTTCATATGATGATATTAAGGTAAGTTTGGGGGCCAGGTGAAAAATGATAATCCCCCTTTTATTGAACTTTGTATAAAAAATTTTATTATTAAAAATTTTTTAAAAAAAAAGGGGTAAATAAGTATACAAGATATGATGTGGGGGGAAAAAATGACAGTGGTTGTTGGATTCGTGGTAGATAAAAGACTGTTGAGTAGACTTCGGGATGTACATGTTTATGGGGGGCCCCAAAATTTTTTTTTAATTAAAATTTTTCAGGGGGGAGTAAGGTGGATGGGATAAAAAGGAAAATGGAAGCGGAAAAAAAAGGGGGGGTAAAAGGTTTAAAAAAAAAAAGGGGGGGGCCCAGTTAGGGTAAGATATAAACAACTATTGGAGGAAAAAATGGGTTAGTGGGGTGTAGGCAATGGGGAAAAAGGGGTTTTTTTAAAAATTTAAAAAAAATGTAATGTTGAGTTTTCCCCCCCAAATTTTGGGGGTTTTACAGGCGAGTGGGTGCAGGGGGGGGGAAAAAAAGGGGGTTTGTGGAATGATTTTAAAAGAGGAAAAAAAGGGGGAAAAAGTTAGCATAAAAGGGGTTTTACAAAGTAAAAGGGGGTAAGGAGGAAGAGTATATGGAGAAAAGGAGGGTTTAAAAAAAAATTTGGGGTAAACAATGAAAAAAGAGAAAAAATGGGAAGTGGGTGGATTTTATCAACCCAAAATTTTTTTAAAAAAAAAAAAAGGTTTTGGAGTAAAATTAATAAGTTGAGGAAGCCTAAGGAACAAATGGTTGACATTTAAAAAAAAGGAGGGAAAAATTATTAAATAAAAAAGGGAAATTAGGGGGATGGGGGAAAATGGGGGGGGAAAATTTTGGGGGGTTTTTAAATTTTGGGATAAAAACAGGAAGCTGTATTTCTTTATAGGGCAGGAGGAATAACATCTTGAGGAGTGTGGAAGGGGGCCCGTTGTGAGTGTGGGGAAGTTTTTGGGGGGGGGTACAATAAAAAAGGGGGAAAAACGCTGGGATTGATGGGATAAAAAAAAGAAATTTTAAAAAACAGGTGGGGATAGGGTTTTTAGTGGTTTTGGGGCTATTTTTTAAACCCCCTTTAAAATGCCCCCACGTAGATCCCCCTTCATTTTCCCCCCTTTTTTTCCCGAATTTTTTAAAAAAAAAAAAAAAACTTTTTTTTAAAAAAAGAAAGCGCTTTTTTTTAAACGGGGGTGGGCCCCCAAAAAAAAAATTTTGGGGGCCCGTACTTCCAGTTTCCCCCCACAAGTTGAATGCTGGATGCTCCTAGGAAAAAAAAAAGTCCTAGCTTCAAATTGTGATATATTTTTTTTTTTAGTTTTTATTTTATTTTATAAAATTTTTTTTTTCTGGTAATTCAATTTATAATAGTTTTTGTTTTTTTTGGGCCCAAACTTTGTTCTAACACAAAAATTTTGGTATGAAATTTACTCAAATAGCCCCCGGGGGCCCCCAAAAGGTGAAAAATTTTCCCCCCTCCCGGTCTTTTTCTTTTCTATAAATATATACAAAGTATTTATAGGCCCCCGCAATGTTTAGACATCCTGGGTATATATGAAACTCCTGAAGAATGGTTTATGACAATTTTTTAGATAACTACTGATAAGACAGTGACATTGATGAATAAAATTGTGAGGAACCCGCTTTTTTTTCACTTTGTATCTGTCTATCTATCTATCTGTCTATCTATCTATCTTTTATCTATCTATCTGTCTATTTTTTCTTCTGTTTTTCCTATCTGTCTGTCTATCTGTCTATCTATCTGTTTGTCTATCATCTGTCTATCCTCAAATTTTCTTTTATCTACCCTTTTATCTGTCCCATCTATCTGTCTATCTGTCTATCTATTTTTTTACCCCATCTGTGGGGGTTTTATCTGTCTTTTTTTTCCTGCCTATTTTGCCTGGGTATAATAAAAAACTCATTGATAATGAATTTTAAAAGAAAATGAAAAAAAAAACCCCAAAAGCCCAAAGCATTTTTAATAAAAGGCCGGGAAAACCCTTTTTTTTCCCCCTGTATCTGTCTATCATCTCCCCTCTGTCTATCTGTCTTTTTCTGTCTAGCTCTGTATCTGTCTTTCTGTCTCCCCGTGTGTGCCTGGGGTTATAGAACTCCTTAAAAAAATGGTGTTATAAACAGTGCCCCGATAACATTTTAAAAAATGGTTTTATGAATGGGGAGGAACCCCCTCCTTTTTTCCCGTCTATCTGCCCTTTTGTCTAGCCCCTTTTCTTCTTTCCGTCTTTGTGTTATTTTTCCCCTTTCCTTTTGTGTGTGTCTTTCCGTCTCTTGTCTCAGTCTGAGGGGGCTCGAAAATTTTGGTATTATACGCGATGAAAAATGACAATTTTTACAATCATTTTACTTGCCAGTCATTGTATTATGTCTTATATATACAAGTATTTATAGGACTTTCCCCCGGTTTTTTTGGTTTACAAATAATTTCATTTTAAAAATTTTTTTTTTAAAATTATGTGTACATGGGAGGGGAAAATTTCAGAAAAATAGATAGACAGATACAGAGATATAGGACAGATGATATAGCCCCGATATAGACAGAATGGGGGAAAAATAGGGGGGAAAATAAACAGATATAAACACAGAGACAACCAGGGGGGGGCCCAAAACCGGGGCCCCCCGGGAAAAAAAAGAAGGGAAAAAAAAGGGAAAACTGCTAAAAGGCCCCACTGGCCCATGCAAGGCAAGCCCCCTGTCCCCCCCCGCTTAACCAAGCCCACCAAAATCGGGGCCCTTTTCCCCTGAAGGAAGGAGCACAGCATCAGACCCCCAAGCTAAGGTCCAACTCACCCCCCCCCACACCCTCATTATTTATGAACCTTTTTTACTTTCCTCTTAAAAGGGGGGGGTTTTTAAAAACAGGGCACCCCGTAAAACCATGGGGTTTGCCCATTATTTGCTCCAGCTGGCACTCAATTGAACTAGTGCTCCCCCAAGGTATAAGTGGTCCCAGTTTTTTTAAAACTCGCACACGGGGGGCGCAGACCCTCTCTCATGCCCCGGGGGCTGGGGGCCTTTCTAAATTTGAAGGTAAAAAAAAAACGTTGATTCTTTCCCGGGGGAAAGTAGCGTACAAACGTATTTCGTTTGGACAGTTTGGGGTTTTTAAAAAATGTAGGGGAAAAGGGAAGGGGTATCTAGGGTTGGCAAAAAAATTTTTTCCTTTATTTAAAAAGGCCCCAAAGGGGGGCAAAAAAGTGCAAAAATTTTGGGGGAAAAAGTCTGTTAAAATCCCCCTGGAAAGTGTATGGTGGTTTTTAAAAAAAAAATTTAAGAGTAAAACAGAGGGGGGGATGTGGATGAAAAAAGGGGGCTTTGGGAAAAGGGTTTGGGGTGTGTAGACCAAGTTTTAAAAATGAAACATATGGTGAAAAGTATTTGGATAAGGGTAAAAAAGTTTTTGTTGCCTTTATGGATTTGGAAAGGCGTTGATAGGGTTTTGGGGGGGGGGGAATGTGGCAGATGTTGCAGATGTTGGAATAGGAGGGAAGGGGTTTTTTGGGGAAAAAAAATGAAAAGTTTTTTTGAGGATAGTGAGGCTCAAGTTAAGTGTGTGGGAGGGGAATTTCCCCGTAAAAATGGACCTTAGACAAGGATGTGTGATGCCCCGGTTTCCCTCAATAAATATATTAAAACCATGGGACTCCACTCTTTTAAAAGGGCCCCTTTACGGGGGAAAAAATTTTCCTTTTCCCTTTTTTTTATACTATCCCCATAAAAAAATTTTTACTGCTTTCAAAACCATTTCCTATTCCCACACAATTCAACATCTGCCCCTTTTTAAAACCCCCCATCCCCCTACCCTTTTCAAACCAAAAACCCAGAAAAACCCCCTTTTTAAACTTCTTTCACCCCTTTTTCCCTTTAAAAAAGGTCTCCCCCCCATTCTAAAATTTTTCCCCTATCCTGCTCTCCGTCTTCTCTTAAATTTTTTTCAATTTAAAAAACCCCCCCACTTTCCCCCCTATTCTCCCCTTTTTTTAAATTTTACCTCTTTGTCCCTTTTGCCTTTTAAAAAGGGAAATATATGCCCCCTGGGAAAACCCTTGGTATCTTACCTTTTTCCCCTACATTTAATAAATAAAAACATACCCCCTCCAAAAATATTCCCCACCGCAACATTTCCCACATCTTTATCAAACCCAGCCACCCCTTTTTTTCTACCCCTTTCCCCTTCCCCCCTCACAACCTTCTTTTCCCACTCCCCCAAAATTTTTCCTCCTAGCCCCATACATGAAAAAAAGCTTCCTTCTTATCAACACAAATTTTCCCCAAAATATTCCTCCATCTTTATACCTCTCTATATACATGTTGGACTCTTGTCCCCAAAAACACACCTGTTCCCTTTTACATACATACAACCTTTCCTCCCCCCTTTTTTTCTGAACATCCCCGCATTTTTTGTCTTATGCTCCTTTGGGTGACAACAAAGCTTTAATGACACCAAATAACACCTTTAAGTTATCAATATTTAATAACTCTCCTCTCCTATTTTTTAAATATCAAAAACAATTCGTTTCCCAGGCTCTCTGAACTTACTAATCTCACTCCAAAAAATTTTCTTATTTTCAAAAAAATTTGTTGATAACATCTACCCCCCCCTCTCATTTGCTCTCTTTTTTTTAAAAAATAAAAATTTAAAAATAATAATAATAATAATAATAATAATAAAATAATAAAAAAAATATAATAAATTTTTATAATTAAGAGATGGAGTTTTTCCCAAAATTTAGAAAAATGATTTGAGTCTTACTGATGGGATCTAGTAATGTTACAAATGAGTTAATACTGCCAAAAAACAGGACCTAGTACTGTTTGATTTCATTTAAACCCCTTCTTTAAAAGTTAAAAAGGATGTGTTAATCGCTAAATGATAGGATTAGTAATGTTAAAAAGACAGGATCTAGTAATAGGGCCTAATAATGTTAGATTATGGATTTAATATTGTTAAGAGATAGGATCAGGTAATTTTAGAGGATGGATTAAATATTATTAGGAGAAAAGATCTAGTAATATTAGAGAATAGGGTTTATACATAAATAGACAAGGCCTATAATGTTAGAGGCTGGGTTTTTTTTGTTTTAAAACATCCCCTAGTGATATTAGGGATGAGTCTAATCTGTAAACAGAAGATCTAGAAACATTAGGGGCCGAGAAAAATTACTGCTAAGAAAGGCTCTAGTAATTTTAGAAGATCTGTTTAATAAAGTTGAAAAAAAAAGGGAATAAGTGGCCCCCTCTCACGGGCACCCCCCAACTCGAACAATTATGTAAGTTTTTTTTTGGGGGGGTCTGAAATGGTTAATCTAATTTTCATTATTTTTTGGGGGGAAAAAAAAATTCCTTCAGTATCGGCACTTGAATAGCCGTCTGGGCAATTTTGCTCAAAGTAAAAGTACCACTGTATAGGAAATATTATGAGTAGACTGAGTAATACAAAGCTACCATGAGAACTGTAACAAAAACGCAATTGGTGATCAAGTTGTCGGGAAAATTTAAAAAAATTTTAAAAAAGATTCAGTTTTTTTTAAATGAAAAAAAAAGCTGCATCTAAAATTTTTTTTTTTGGGGTTTAAAAAACACTATAAGTATAATGTTTTTTTAAAAAAAACACTATAAAATTAAACGTTTTCAAAACCCTAATTTGAATGTAAAACTATAGTTATTCTCTAAAAAATTTATTTTTGTTTTTTTGGGGGTTTTGGAATGGAGCAATTGGATTTTTGTATTTCTCGGGGAAATATTATAATAATAATAATAATAATAATAATAAAAAAATTTTTTTTTATTTGTTGCAAAAAAGTATACATAGGTATTGGTAGTTACAATTAAAAAAATTTAAAAATTAAGGACCCCCACTTGCCCATGGCTTGGGGCAGCTTGCCCAAAGACTTTTCCCTATGTACATAATCAAAGGGGAAATTGATTGAGTTTATTCTAGTTATATATTTTTTTTCAAATTACAATATAATTACTATACAAAAAAAAAAGAAATACTAGAGAAATTTTTGAGTTTCTTCTAGTTATATATTTTATTTCAAATTAACAATATGATGATATATACTATTAAAATAACAATTGATGTAAAATTGCAACAAGTGGGGGGGCTGCCAATAAAAACTGAGATTATCTTAAGAAAAATAACATTGGGTTTGAAAGTTGTTACAGTATAGTATTTAGTATGGGGTGGTAGGTTTTTTGAGAAAAGTCTTGAATTGTTTTCAGACAAGGTTAATTTAATATTTAATGGGAATAATTCAGATTCGGGGGCCCCCTTTTTGTGCATAAATTTTTACTTTGGGTTTTTGGACCGGGGGGGATGTCAAATAGTGATCTTTTTTTGTTTTTGGTTGTGGGACCTATTAAAAAATTGTTGAGGGAATTTTAGTGGAGGGTTGATATTAGCATGAAAAAAAGTTTTTGTATGTAGTAGGCACATGAATGGGGATGAATGTTCTTTTTTCGTTTATATTTTTAAAATTTTGAATATAGATGGAGTATGCTTCTAGGTAAAATTTTTTATCATCCCTGACGGGCCCCCTTTTTCTGGGTTATGGGTGGTCCCAAAGGGGGTTTTTAAAGTTTTTGAGCCCCATGAAAAATTCCATAGGTGAGAAAAAGGGGAGATAAGTGAATGATATGTTCAATGAGAGCTGGTTTGGCACATAATAGCGTATCTTTGATAAAAAACCACAGTCTTTGAGATTTTCTTGGAAATTTGTTGTATGTGTGTTTGGAATTTGGAATTTAATTTATTGCTTCCTTTTGTACAATTCGGTTTATCGTCAGACTTTTTTGAACGGATTAATCACAAAAACAGAGGGGGCCACTGTACATACAATGCTTCTTTAAAAAAACACTATACATATAATGCTTCTTTAAAAAGAAAAAACTAAAAGTGGGCCCCGTTTTTTGATTAACCCCTTCCCAAAAAGGGGGTCATGAACACCAATCTAAAAAACCCCGAATCTTTTTCCCATAAAAATAATGGAAAAAAAAAATTTTCGTTCCGGGGGCCCAAAAAATTTTAAAAAAAAAAAATTTTGTCCCTAAATATAATTAAATTACACGAAAACAATGAAAATAAAATTAATACTACAATAACATGTCATTTTCCTTTATTGAAGAGTTGTTGATGTGTGGAAGATGGGAGGAGGATGGAGGAGTTGCTAGTTTTTTTGGGGGGGAAAACCCCTTTCCCTTAACACTCTTTTTCCTTTTCCCTTTTTACTTTTTTCTTTTAATGCCACTAGGACCAGGTTGAAGTCACTGGAACCCTGTCTGATAAAGTAACTGCCCCGGGGGTCTGTATCTGGCGTTCCTGTAAAACAGTCTAAAATGGGACACCACAGTCTCTTGACATGTTGCCAGCACGGCCTGAAAAAGCTTTTTTGGGGGGGATAATGTTCCGAATCTTTGTACCTCAGTCCATTTGAAAAAGTCCTTAATCTTTGAAGAGGAAAAATCCTCCATATCTCTTCCTCCTCCTCCTCTGAATCATTTTCCTGAGCTGTGGGCGGTTTCTGTTGCCCCGTTGAAGCTCTTGCGGGTCTCATGGTTTTCTCTTCATTGCCCCCCTCCCCCAAAATCCATCCTGAAAATCCTCCAACCCCATGGGGTTCCCCCCCGCTCAATTTTCCCCAACAGGCTCAGGGCCTGAGGCTCCCGCCCCAAACCCCCTTCCCCCAAAATTTTAAAGTCTTTTTTGGCCCCTTTTTTGGAGTTCGAAATCCTGGTGCTCATTATTTAAACCTTCCCTATGGTTTGCAAATGGATATTGAAATGTCTTTCCCGAACTCTCTTGGGTCAAAAAAAATGTCTGGGGTTATTAAAACACCTTTAAACCTTTTTTTTTTGTCAGTTTTGGTTCAAATGACTTGCGGGGCCATGGGCTGGGGAGAGGGGGGTATTAGGGGAACTTCCTTTTATGAACTTCAAATCCTCCACAATTTTTTTTTTTAAGTCTGGAGGATGACCAGGGCATTGTCCATTTCAGGAGGCATTTAAAAAGGGAATTTCTTTCCTCGAGATATTTCTTCCCCGGGGCCAAACACTTCATGAAACCAATCAAAAAAATTTTTCCCCCCTGACCCTGCCTTACTGTTAGACTTCCATTCATACACAAATTTTTTTTTAGCGACACTGTACTTCTTAAACATGGGCTGTAATAATAATAATAAAATAATTGGAATAATAATAATAATAAAAAAAAGAATAATAATAAGAATAAGAATAAAAACCCTTGAAGCATGATGTAAGACAAGTCAGTCCACTGCTGACAGTGATAAGATAAGTGGGACATTTGATGAGCGTACACGAGGTGCAGTGATAAGATAAGGAATTTGATGAGCATCCCCTCTGTTTTCACTGTTACACAAACATATCTGTCTGTCTATCTGTCTGTCAAACTCGTCTGTCAAGCTCTCTGTCTATCTGTCTGTCAAACTCTGTCTGTCAAGCTCTCTGTCTATCTGTCTGTCAAGCGTCTACCTCTCCAGTCTCAGAAAGAGCCACACAGGTATTACACAAGTCTGGTTCCTGAGCAAGTGTAAATACGTATTTGCCAGTCATGTTTACACTTTATATCTACAAGCAGAGTATAGCACTTAGTCTGTTTTTTTGGGTTATCCTAGGAAATTTACACTATGTATAACTGTATTTGGTACCTGTGAGACACAGATAGACAGAGTCAGATGAAAGAGATAGACAGAGACAGACAAAAGATAGACAGAGACAGACAGACAAAGATAGACAGAGATAGACATAGATACAGACAGACAGATGGAGATAGAGCTGGCCAGCCAGCTAGCCAGCCAGCCAGCCAGCCTGCTGAACAAGTATTAAACATTCCAGAATTGTTTCTCTTTACTTAGGGAAAAGGTTATAAGACATTCTGAAAGGGTGTTGCACAAATGTTGACATGGGTTATTATCAAGGTTTTTATATTTCCTCGACCACTTATGGCCACATCCACCTCAGAGCCACTAAACTCGGGTCAACATCACTTTCCCTTAACTCTTGGGGGTCACATCTCTCCCAAATTGCTTCCAAGGTTAAAAAATTTTGGAAAACAAAATTTTTTTTTCTATGAAATGATAGAGAATCTTTCCGATCATGACACCAAATGTATGAAATTTTGATGGAAACTTCGAATTATGCTCTCACAAAGTTATCGGTCTCGACGATATTTATGCATCGGCGATTCGCCACTTTGAGCCCTATTTTTGGACAATTCCAATGTTTAAGTCTACTAAAATCATAGCTATTTCGCTAGAACTTTATTTATTCTATTGATTGAGTACAAGAAACCGCCCATTTACCAATTTCAACTACCCAAAAAAGTGGTCAGAAAATGGCAATTTGGCCAATTTCACACAAATTTCAAATTATGCCAATTTCAAAATGGGGCCCAGAATAAACAAGGCAGACATTCCTGGAACTACAATAACATCTTCTCTGTTCATTAGTCACGTCTCCAGGCCCCTTTTACATTACTTTTGCTTTCCATTTTGAATTTTTATTCTAACAAAAAATAGAAGATTTACTGTTATGTATACAACTGCATCATTGTAAAACGGTATAAATAATATCAGCGCACTTGTGCAAGAATATTAGACTCGCCAGTTGATGTGTATTGGACGCATGGTGTGATTTGTTTACTCTTGAACATCGGCAAAAATCGAACATTTTCGCTTCTTTGAGCTCAATTTCAAGGTACTTGTCATTGTCAAACCAATCAAAATCATCTCTATTTCTGTAATATATCTTCCATTCTATCAAATGAGACCAAGAAAACGAGAATACAGAGGCTCTCGACTAATGGTCTTAATCCGTTCCAGGAGCTAGACCTCAATATGAAAAATTCGTAACTCGAAACCTTATTTCCTATAAGAAATAATGTAAATACAATTAACCGTTCCAAACATCCAAAAAAATTCACAAAAATTAATTTTGTAAAGATTAACTATACTTTTACATTCACAAAACAATTATAAATAGTATATATAAAGTAGTACAGTGGTACTGATTAATGGTCCCCAAAATCGCCCTTTTATGTAAGTTTATTTTTTAAATGCTTTTGTAGGTATATTTTTGGGGGTGTAAAAGGACTAGTCTATTTTACATTATTCCTTATGGGGATAAATTCGTTTGGTAATGGCACTTGAACAGCATTCTCGAACTAAAAATATCGTAACTCGAGGTACACTGTATATGTAATATGTATTAAATTTATAATTAAACATTTAAAATAACATTTACTTACCTTATTGAAGAAAGTTGCTGGCATCTGGATGATGAGGGAGGAGGACAGGGGGAGGGGTTAGTGTTTGGAAGGGGAATCCCCACTCCCTGCCTTCCTGCCACACTCCCTGCATGCCTGCTACACTCCCTGCATAGAATATACACTCCTGCATGAATGTTACACTCCCTGCATGCCTGCTACACTCCCTGCATCCTGCTACACTCCCTGCATGAATGCTACACTCCTGCATGAATGCTACCATGCACTAGGAAGCTTTTTGGACCCATGGTGACTTATTTCACAGTGACAATACTAAACCCCAAAAACACAACAAATGTATTGTGAATGTTTGAAAGAGCGCGGGAGCATTTGAACAAGCATTGGACCTTTGGGGGTGAGGGTGAAGGCGGACACAAAGGGCTGGTACACCCCACCAGTAAAATGCTAAGAAAAAATATTTCCGTAAAAAAACAACCTTTACAAAAAACGTTATTCGGGCAGACCGTTACCCCGGGTTCTACTGTACATCAATAAATACATACGAAAAAAAGACTGCAAAGTCGCTGTTTTAAACGAAAAAACGGTCATTTTTTTTCTCATTATGCAGTGTTGGGAGAATTTTTTTTTACTGCGTACACTGACCACACAAAATCCATTCTTTCATATGTAGGCCTACTAGCCTTTTCAATTTGTCGGACCAGGCTTGCACCTGCAAATCCGCATGTAGGCTTAGGATCCTTGTCCATTTGTACAGGAGGCACTCCACATTTGCAAGGGTTAGAAATCAAGAACCCACGAATCTTGAAAATTTGTGAATGTTTGGCGCAAATATGATGTAGGGAAATATAATAATAACTGTACTGTAGCGTTTGAAATGTTTTGATGCTCAAATATATTGTAGGAAATATAACAATAGCATTTATTAGCCTAATAATACAGTCATACCTCGGAACGATATTAATCCGTCAGAGAGGGTGTACCTGTAACCGAATCAATCGTTATCCCAATCAATTTTCCCCATAAGAAATAATGGAAATAAAATTAATCTGTTCCAGACTTCCAAAAGTAGTAAAATAAAATTTTTTTAGAACTTTTTGACATTAAATAATACAAATTTAATGAACATTAAAGAAATACTTAAATATAGAACAAAAATGTCACTTAATTTATTAAGAGTTGTTGATGTGGAGGACAGGAGGGGGGGAAAGGAGGATATATGCAGTGTTTGAAGGGGGAACCTTCCATTAACACTCGGGGGAAGTTCTTTTCTTGGGTTACTGCCCTTTTTTCTTTTAATGCCACTAGACCAGCTTGAAGTCAGGGGCCCCTTTTAAAAAAAAAATCTGTCCAGGGAGCTCTGTGTGGGGACCCTTTAACACATCCCAAAGAGACACCACTGTGTCATTGACAGGTGAACGGCCTGCAACAGCATGGTTAGGGTGATATTCATCCATAAGCCATGCGCCCTGCCCCACATTCCACAAATCTCCTTAATCACTGAAGAAGGCACCTTTTTCCATCTCTGTTCCACCTCCTCTTCCTCTGAACCATTGTCCTGACCTGTGGTCTCTTGTTGCAGTTGCTGTTGAAGCTCTTACAGATCTTCAGTGGTTAGCTCTTCATTGTGCTTCTCCACCAACTGTTCCACATCCTCACTACTCACCTCCACCCACATGGACTTGCCCAGTTCCAAAATTTCTTCCACAACAGGCTCAGGCTCGGGGTTCTGAGGCTCAGCCCCAAAACCTTAAAAAAACCCCCTCTCTAGGACACAGTCTGGCCACAATTTTCTCCAGGCAGAGTTCAAAGTCCTGGTAGTCACCCCCCCAAGCTTTACCTATAAGGTGTACACAACAGGATATGGAAATGATTTTTCCAAAAGTCTCTAGGGTTATATTCATGTCTGTGGTCACATCAAAGCATTTTTTGAAACATTGCTTTAGTGTAGAGTTTTTAAAGTTGGAAATGACCTGCTGGTCCATGGGCTGGAGGAGAGGAGTGGTATTAGGGGCAAGAACTTCACTTTGATGAATTTAAAGTCCTCCACAATTTTCTCTCCCAAGTTTGGAGGATGAAAGGGCATTGTCCATTATCAGGAGGCACTTAAGTGGCAAATTATTTTCCTGGAGATATTTCTTCACACTGGGGCCAAACACGCCATTGAACCACATCACACAAAGTTAGACTTGGTGATACCGACTCCAAACACTGGGGGGATTTTCAGAATGATACACCAGTAAAGGTTCACTTTGCAATCACCACTGGCATTAGCACAAAGCATCAAAGTTAGCCTGTCTCTCATAGGCTTGTGTCCTGGCTGTGCCTTTCCTCCTGAGTAATGAAGGTCCTGTTGGGCATTTTTTTTCCAAAAACAGGCCTGTTTCATCACAATTAAACACTTGTTGGGGGGGAAGTCTTCAGCCTCTATATACCCCTGGAATTCCTGCACATATTTTTCAGCCGCACTTTTGTCACACCTGGCGCCTCACCATGCCTCACAACACTATGTATGCCACTTTATTCTTTTTTTGAAACCAGCCTCTGCTGGCTTTAAAATTCGCTCACTTCAGCACTGATTGCAGGCATTTTCTTAACGAGAACCTCATGCAACTGCCTTGCTTTTTTACATATTATTGCCTGCGAAACAATATCTCCTGCTAACTGTTTCTTGTTGATCCACACCAAAAACAAATTTTCCAATCTTCCAGCACTTCGATCTCTGTTTTGTGATCACATATGCACCTTCGCAACAGCAGCTTCCTTGATTTTACGTGTATTTCCTTGGCCACAATGGTAGCGATGGTAGAATAGGCTTTACCATACACCTGGCCAGCTCAGTGATACGCACTCCACTTTCATATTTTTCTATTATCTCCTTCAGTTCTACTGTATTTCTGAGCCTCTTTACCACAGGCTTGGCACTAGGAGCTTTCTTTGGCCCATGGTAGCTTATTTAGCAGTTGCAAGCACTAAAAACAGTGGAATAATGACAAATACTGGTATGAATGCGTGGGTGGGTGCTTGGTGGTCGCTCGCTTGTAAACAATAGCACACTGACGCTCCCCGGGTGCCCGCACAGCTGGGCGCCATGCGGGGGGCGTCCCAGGACGAATATCGAAACCGAATCAATCATAGTAAACGGAGTCAATATTTTGACATAAAAATGTATCGCTAACCCGAATTTATCGTTATCCGATGCCATCGTTAACCGAGGTATGATTGCACTGCTTCCTTAGCCTATTGAACCACGAACAACATGAAACAAATGAAAAAAATCGTAAAATATTGTAGTAGTATATACATTTTATGGTTTTAAAAAAATAATGAACTGGGCATTCGCGAATGTTGAAGTCCAAAGTGGAGGGCTAGCTGTACTCTCTTCATTAGCTGCACATTGTCTATGAACAGGGACACCCGAATATATCCCTTCCATCATGTCACCACATATACAAAAACAGCATGGACCTAGAACTGACCCTTGTGGACACCCATTCGACACATGCCCCCACTCTGTCTCCTCATGTGCACATACTGTTACCGAAACTCGGACTTATGATGGGCTCTCTGACCAGTATGCATACATAAATAATATACATAATTAGAGCGATTTCCCTAATCTGTTTATTACAATATATAGTACACTACTGTATAAACATTTAAAAAAAACACCAGAAATGTTATAAATGGTGCAAAGGTACATTAAGACAATATAAAAGATGGTTGACTAAACCCATACAATTATAGTATGCCCTCATTAGCGATGTTGCCCGTGGTCTTACAACAGAACTCCTCTTAAGTGGAAACTGTATTTCCCCTGCTATTCCTGCCTCCCCCCTCTAGCTTTCAACCTGTCTCTTGTGGGTACTGTGTTGAAAGCCTTCTTTCAGTCCAAGAAGATACAGTCACCCCCCCTCTCTCTCCTGTCTTACTTCTGTTACCTTGTTGTAGAACTCCAGCAGATTTGTGATGCAGGATTTCCCCCCTGAAGTGTGCTGGTTTCAATATGGGCCCATTTCTTTCAGGAAAGGAATGGGCCCTTAGTGACACCACACAGGCCGCCCTCTAACTTGTGCCACCAAAATCACTTCTAGCTCACTTTTTAAAAATTTTGGCTCTCCCACACTTATGTGGCTCAGGGCAACTTGTAAATAAAATAAAAAAAAAAATAAAATAAAAATTTATTTCTTGGGTTTCAAGTATACATAGGTATTGGTAGTTACAATCATAAAACTGAAATGCAAGGAGAGCCAAGGATTGTTCATTACCCTGACACACTTAATGACCCCCGCAGAACCTTAGGGAGCACACAAAAAACTTAAATTCACAGAGCACTGAAGTTGTGACTCCACCGGGGCCCGCCCCCCCTTTTTGTGGGGATAATGGGCCCAGCTTTACGGCATTCCGCTAATACAGACACTTCAAATTTTGACCAAAACTCGCTATACACTCCCTGCTTTTTAATACGGTCACTGCACCCTACCCGTTGTTTACATTCTCCCTGAGCACGACTCTCCATTATGTTTGGAAACTTTCCAAAATTTAAGTTCTTGTTCAGTGGGCCCGATATCGCGGTCTGAGTATCGGCCGGGCCAGTTTCGATCGCTTTTTTTGGGCCCCAATTTTCCCGATAATCGGCCCTTTTCCTGACTATCGGCCCGACCCGACCTGTCCGCCTGCCCGTGCCACGCCCCCGCAGGCGTCGTGAGCCAGTCTAGCTTTGTTTATCCTTATGAACATTACCCAGCACGCTCAAAACATTTCACAATAATTTTATTGTGTTTTTTGATTTCACTGTGAAATATAAGACCATGGGCCCAAAAGGGCTTCCTAGTGGACCCTGTGGTAAAGAAAGTAGGAACACCATCAAACTGAGAAAGGAAATTTGTTCAATGTGGAATAAGGTGCGGGAAATTTTGTTAAAAAATACCCCCCCTAGCAAGCTGAAATGAGCCATCTCTGCAAAAGTTCAGTGACAGGCCATTTGCACTTCAGGAACATGTTAAAGAGGCGCCAGAAACAGAGGACTGTACAGTTATTTTGTGAGACAGGGGTCCCGTGACTCTCAAGCTGGTCCGTGGCATTGACCAAGAAGGGAAGTAACCCCCGATAGGGCTTTTATACCTGAGGTCCTTATGGAGGGTATTCCCCCTTTCCAAACACTAAGCCCCCCTCTCACTTCTCCCTATCTTCCAGATGCCATCAACAATCTTCAATAAAGGTAAGTAAAAATCTTATTTTATGTGTTTTTTTAAATGTGTATTTAAATGTTTATATTTTTTCTAATAACTATAATATGTATAATTGTTTTATGTAAAAATATAGTTATTTTTTAAAAAAATGGATTTTGTGAATATTTTTGGGTGTCTGGAACGGTTTAATTTGTTTTACTTTTATTTTTTAGGGGAAATAATGGTTCAACTTTGGGCCAGTTTGAGTTAAGGCCTAGCCCTGGAACGGATTAGGGCCAAATTTTTGGGGGATCCATTGTATTTCATATTTTATATATACACCCTTTCCTCCTCACTTAACGACAAAGTTCTTTTCCCCTAGACCACGCTTAAAATAAATTTTGGGGCCAAATGAGGAGCATACTATAATGGTTGGGGGTTTGGGTCAAAAAATTTTGATATTGTTTTAACCCTTTAAAACCGTCCAAAAGAGATCCCTTCACGTGCGATTGCGCCGAACGGGATCAACGTTTTTTTTTTCTCATTCCTTCAAATTTACCATAGGCCTGAGTCCCCTTAGACATGAGAGAAGGGATCTGCCCCCTCAGTGTCCCAGTTTTAAAAAAAATCTGGGACCACTTAGTACCTTGTGGGAGCAAAGTTCAATTGAGTGCCAGCTAGAGCAAATACTGTGGAAAACCCCAAGGGAATTCTGATGTCATGTCGCATTAACACCCCCTTATAAGAGGAAAGTAAAAATAGGTTGATAAATACATGAGTGGCTGTGGGGGGGTGTGGGAGTTGGACCTGACTAGCTTGTGCTACTAGGTCTGATGCCATCCCTTCCTTCAGAGGATGTGCCCTTTGACTAGGTGGGTCATTGGTCTAAGCTGGGGGTGAAAGGGACCTCCCTTTGCAGGGGCCAGTAGGCCGGGGCTGCAGTGTTCCTTCTTTCTTATGTTCTTATGTATTCGGCAGGCTGGCTTTTGGCTGTCTCTGGTTTTTTCTCTATCTGTCTATATCTTTGTCTGCCTTTTTTTGTTTTGTCTATATCTATATGTCCTATATCTCTCTCTCTCACTTTGTAAAATAAGTACAGTTATTATACATAGTGAAAATTTTACCTGGGATAATAAAAAAATTCCAGGAAAAGTGTTTACAATACTTGTAGAGATAAGGCATAATAAGCATGACTGGCAAGTAATACGCATCTTCACTTCTGCATCTTTATAATACCTGTTTTTTAAGAGCCGCACTCTGATACTGGGGGGATAAGCAGACGGAAAGACAACACACAAAAGGCAGACAGAAAGACATATAAGTAGATTTGAAGAAATAAGCAGAGCTTAAAAAAGACAAAAGATACAGGCAAAAAAAGACAGATAAAAAGGACAGGCAGACAGATAGATGAGACAGATAGACTGGAAAAGGAAGACAGAAAACAGATAGACAGACAGATAGACATTGAAAAAGGGGGGGTTCCCCTCCAGCACTGCTGACATTTATCAAATGTCATTTTGGGCTGTCAAATTATCTGACACTTGTCAACACACCATTCTTGGGATTTCATATACTCCAGACACACAGGCAGACAAAAAAGACAGATAAGCAGAGCTAGACAGACACAGACAGAGATACAGACAGATACAGACAAACAGATTCAGACAGATACAGACAGATAGACAGACAGACAGATAGATGATAGATAAAAAGGACAGAAGAAAGACACAGATAGATAGACAGATAGATAGATACAGAGTGAAAGAGGAGGGGTTCCCGCACAAAATTCATTCATCAATGTCACTGCCTTATCAGTAGTTATCTGGAAGTCATAACACCATTCTTCAAGGAGTTTCTATATACTCCTGGATGTCTAAAACATTGCTGGGACCCATAAATACTTTTGTAATATTTATAGACAAAATAAATGACCAAGGTAGGCGAAAATGTTCCCCTGTTGGGTGTGATTGTGACTATTTGAGTACTATTTCAGTACATAATATTAGTGTTAGAACAAAAATTCAGAAATCACAGGAACTATTGCAAATTGTAATTATCAGAACATAAAAATTATATAAATTAAAATGAAAAATAGAAAAAAGTATATCGGGGAATTTCTTCTGCAAGCGGGGACTTTATGTTGCCGCAGGTGAGCATCCAGCACCAACTTGTCCCGGGGTTATATCTCGGAAGTACTGGCAATAAAAATTTTTTTTTTGCCTATCCCGTTTATAAAAAAGCGCTTCATTTAATTTTTTTTTTTTTTAAAAATTCGGGGGAGTACGCAGGGGGAAATGTAAGTTTAAGGGGTTTAAAGTCACCTTTTCACCATTTATAACATTTCTGGGATATTTTTAAATGTTTTTACAGTAGTTAAAAAATGGGGAAACCCCCAGTTTCAACTTAATCCATTCCAGGAGCTAGTTCTAAACTCAAAAATTCAAACTCAAGCAAAGTTTCCCATAAGAAATTATGTAAATAAGTTTTCCTCACTTAGTGACATACTTTTAAAAGCCTCGGGCTTACAACGGGGTTTCTGACCAGTATTTATACCCCCCAAAAATGTATATTTGCTGATTTCCTCAATTTTTTTTACAATATACAGTACACTGTTGTATAAACATTTTAATATACCAGAAAAGTTTAAAAAAGGGGCAAAGGTGACATTAAAAAAAATGTCAAAAAGGTTGACACAAATAATTTCCATTAATAAGCTCCTCATTTAACCAAAAAATTTGTTTACTGATGGGGTCTTGGGTCCCTATCTCCGTCGCTAAGAGAGGTGGGGGCTGCAATTAACCGTTTCCCGAAACCCAAAAATATTCACAAAAATTTTTTTATTTTATTAACACATCACCCATTCCCCCCCCAAAGGGAGGGTGGCCCAAAAAAAAAAACTTTCATCATCATTCACTCCATCACCCCGCTTTTGGGGAAAGGGGGCTTTTTACACTACAGTTATAAAACTGCAACATTAACACCCCTCCCTTTAGAGTGCCGGCACTGTACTTCCCATCTCCAGAACTCAAGTCCGGCCTGCCGGTTTCCCCCAACCTTTTAAAAAGTTACTTTGTCACACTCCAACAGCACGTCCAATTTAAAAACCCTATGCCTCCACCCCTCCATCAAATACCCCACACATGCTTGCTGGAAGTCCAAGCCCCCCGCACACAAAACTTCCCTTTTCCCCCTCCCTCCAACCTTTTCCCAGGCCCCCTACCCCCCGCCTTCCCCCCCACTACAGATTTATACACTCAAGTCACCGTCTCGTTTCCCTTCTCTCTACATGTCCAAACCACCTCAACAACCCCCTCCTGCCTCTGGGCACCCGTTTTGGTAATCCCGCACCCCCTCCTAATTTCCAAAAATCCTTCCTGCATTATATTCACACCACACCAAACCCCAGACATGACATCTCCACTGCCTCCAGCCTTCTCCTCGTTGCAACATTCATCACCCATGCTTCACACCCAATAAAGGTTTGGCAAAACCTACCTTTACATTCCCCCCTTTTCTTCCATGGACAAGGTTCTTTGTCTCCACAGACTCCGGGTGCTCCACTCACCCTT
>WNWK01034692.1:0-5000 GCA_009830355.1 Cherax destructor
GTAACGGACCCCTGGCATGGGCCAGAAGGTAACTTGGACCGCCTAATGGGCCAGAAGGGATTTGGACCGCCTAGCATGGACCAGAAGGGATTTGGACCTCCCTCAGGGGCCAGAAGGGATCCAAGGGGGCCATATGATTGGACCGAGCATGAACCAGAAGGTAACTTAGACCCCTGAGGGGATAGATGAGGGGACCTGCCTAGCATTCCAGGTGATTTAACCTGCCTAGCATGGGCCAGGGGGGGATTACCTGCCTAGCAGGGACAGAAGGTAATTTGGGACCTCCCTAAAGGGCCAGGGGGTTTGGACCCTAGCAGGGACAGAAGGGATTTGGACCTCCTACATGGGCCAAAAGGTAATTGGGGACCGCTAGCATGGGCAGGGAATTTGGCCCTCCAGCAGGGCCAGAAGGAACTTGGACCTGCCTGCAGGGACAGAAGGTAATTTGGACCTGCCAGCAGGGGCCAGAGGTGACTTGGACCTGCCTAGCATGGGCAGAAGGTGACTTGGACCTGTAGCATGGGCCAGTAGGTTTTGGATCCTGGGCATGGGAAAAGAAGGTGATTGGACCGCTAAGGGGCCGAAGGTAATTTTGGACCCGCCAGATGGGACAAAAGGTAACTTGGACCTGCCTAGCATGGGCCAGAAGGTGACTTGGACCTGCCTAGCATGGCCCGAAGGTGATTGACCCCAGCAGGGGCCCAAAAGGGTAATCGACCTCCCTAGCAGGGGCCCAGAGGGATTTGGACCTGCCTAAAACCAGAAGGTGACAGGCCTGTTGCATGGGCCAGAAGGTGATTGGACCTGCCTAGCAGGGGCCAGAAGGTGACTTGGATTTGCCTAGCATGGACCAGAAGGTGACTTGGACCTGCCTAGCATGGGCCATGACTTGGCCTCCCTAGAGGGCCAGAAGGTGACTTGGACCTGCCTAGCATGGACCAGAAGGTGATTTGGGACCGTAGTGGGCCGGTGATTTGGACTGCCAAATGGGCCAGAAGGTGATTGGACCTGCCAATGGGACAAAAGGGGAGGACCCCAAAGGGGGGCCAGGTGATTTGGACCTGCCTGGCATGGGACAGAAGGTATTTTGGGACCTGCCTAGCATGGGACAGAAGGATTTGGGACCTCCCCTGAGGGAAGAAGGTATCTTGGGACCTGCCTACATGGGACAGAAGGTATCTTGGACCTCCCTAGAGGGACAGAAGGTATCTTGGCCCTGTAGCAGGGGACAGAAGGTATCTTGGACCTGCCTAGCATGGGCCAGGTAACTTGACCCCTTAGAAGAAGAAAACTTGGACCTGCTTTGCATTGACCAGAAGCCGTAGTGCCCCTTCTATTGTTCTTTTTTGACTTGTATAGTCCTAGGTTGTGGACCAGAGCATGACCACCACTATACGAAAGATTAGTGAAGTAAACCTGGGGGTTTGAGTCGCCATTGGGTTTAAACCCAGCCCTTCCGTTTAGTCTTTAGCTGAAGTTAGGATTTTTTCGTAGGTGAAGGATGGGCAGTGTCACTATGCTGTGAGTGACCATACACCATACGACAGTACTGGGCAGTGTCCCATGCTGTGAGGAAAAACCATACGGCAGTATTGGACAGTGTCACCTGATGTGAGTGAACATGCCCCCATACGACAGATTTGACAGTGTCACTCATGTGTAGTGCCCTCCCCATACAAGATTAAGGCATCTGTGGAGTGACCAACCATAAAGTATTGGACGGTCACCATGCTGGGTGCCCTACCCCATCACATATTGGACAGGTACTATGCTCGAGGACCATCCCATGACAGTACGGCATTTCACCGCGGGGACCATACCCCATACGACGATTGGGACAGTGTCCCATGCTGTGAGTGACCAACCCCATACGACAGAGGGACAGGTCACCATGCGGGTACCACGGCCATGCGTTTGGCGTGCACTCATGCTGTGAGGACCATACACCATACGACAGTAGGGACACTGTCACTCATGCTGTGGTGCCCCGCCATACGACAGTATTAAGGTCACTCATGCTATGATGACCAAAAATAACGACAGTAGGGACAGTGTCACTCATGCTGTGAGTGAACGTTCCAAGTAATGAAATATTTCAGCCCAAATATTTTACATTTAATGTATATAGAAAGCTCACATTATGTGATAGAAACTGGTCATAAAAATAGCCAAATTTAAGCTAAAAGATTTAAATTATTATTTTTTGGGCTACCGGGAAACTCTCAAGGTTTTTGGAATGTACTCTGGAGGAAGGGGGCCTCTAATTCACACTGCCATAACATACTGGGGAGATATGTGAGGTGACAAAGACCTAGTGAAAAATTGGGGGGGGCCAAAAAGAGAACGCTGTATCAACATCCGTGGTAGACTATTCAACATCTTGCCCGAAGAAATCGGGAAAAACGCTGATAAGTTTTTTGAAGAAACTGGATCACTACTCCCTCAATATACCTGGGGTATACCTGAAAGAGGGTTCTTAACGCCCCCCCGGCCTTTCGTTCTATTTGGTGATCTCTTGAGTTTTGTATACAGCGTTCCTTTTGAGTTCTTCATTCTTTCATTCAAGGGGGGTGGAGGGTGTTTTGGGCAGCCAACAACAGCCTGGTTGAACAGGTAAACAAAAAAGCTGACCCAAGGCGGGGGAGGAAGGAAAACTCGGGGAAACCATTCACAGGTATACCACTGACAAGCCATACCTATTTATTGTGGGATTCAATTTTTTTAAAGTTTTGAGTTGATAAAGCCACACATATTTACCCTGAAAAAAGTTTATAGTTTCTTCATCAGAATTAATCTGATGGCTTTTTTTTTATATCGTCCGGAAACTTACCTATTTTTTCCCCTCATTTTTATCTTTTTGTGAAGAACAGAAAGGGGACCCAACACTGCCCTTTGGGAACACCGCTTGTGACGCTTCCCACTTGATTTCTCCCGTTCATGCTAACTGTTGCCAGTCTGTCAACCATTCGACCCAGGAGAAATTTTCGCTGCTATTCCGTGACCTCAACAATCTCCTTTAGGATTTTTATCAAAAGGCTTACTAAGCCCATATATACAATATTATATTATTGTCACGATCTACCTCCCAAACACCCCTTACCTTTGATGAGTTTCAGAGTTTACTCCCTTTGAGCCAGGTCCCGGTTTTCCTGGTCAACCAGGCTGTTGCAGCGGGAGGCCCCTTCCTCAATATCCATCACAGCCTGGTTGATTGGCACCCAGTGAAAATATTGTCCAGTTTCTTCTTTAAGACTTCTACACTTGTTCTAGCCGTGTTTTGATATTTTTGGTAAGATGGTGAATAGTTCAAGGGGCCCACCGCACCCCTCCTGCTCACTGGGTTTTTTTTGCATTCCCCCCTATCTCTTACCCAGTATGTTATGGCAGTGTGCAGATTTGGGACCAGGCCCCCGAGTACTTTCCAGGTATATATTATCATGATCTCTCCTCCCTGAAGAAAATTTAAGACTTGGGGGTTCCCATAATTTAGGTGCTTTACTGGCTCAATGTGAGCCAAAGATCTCTGTATTTGTTCCAGCTCTGATATTCCCTTTCTGCTTTGAACGGGCCCCAACAGAGCAGTATTCAAATGAGTATCACCTTTGGGCATTTTTTCCCTTGTTTTGAAAGTTCTCAATACCCACCCCGTCATTTCCTGGCTGTCGTGATTTTTGTCTTGTTTTCTTTGAAAGACAGACCAGACATAATTATTCCCAAGTTTTTTACGTTTTCCCTTTTCCTATGTGGTGCCCCTCTTGGTTTTGAATAGTGTTCCCTTTTTGAGTTCTTCATTCTTTCCATACCTAAGCAGCTAAAACATCACCATTGAATCATGTTGTTCTCCACTGCCCACGGGAAAAACTCTGTTTAGCTTCCTGAATTTTTCAGGTCCTCCCCGTGGGATTTTCTGCTTTTTTTAGGATTGCAAATGATGATAAAAAACGGGGGGTGTTTTTATCTATGTCTGCTATGAGGATGAAAAAAAGAGAGGTCCCAGGAGGCACTGAGTTTTTGACCTCGCTGAAGCTGGATCTTGCTCTGTTTCAATACTTTTGTGTTATTTCTTAAAACCCCGAAAATCCATCTGCTTACCTTCCCGTAATGCCTATGGCCTTCTTTTTAGCATCACCCCCATGATACATTTGTCAAAGTTTGCAAAATCTGTGTAAATCACATCTGTGTTTTGGTGTCTTCCAACCCCTTTTAATTTGTCAAAAGGCAGCAGCTGTGACAGGAATCGTCCTGCCTAAAGCCATGCTGGTTCGGGTTTGGGTTCCACAAATTTGAACTGCCGTCCATCACTCTGTCGAAGATTTTTTTTATGGATAAGTTAGGGCTAATGGTCGTAATTTTTTGCTAGGTCTACTACCTCCTTTGTAAAAAAAAACAAAAACTTTAAAGAACGGGCCTTCGTAAAACCATGCTGAAATTTATTGATCAATTTATAGTTTTAATTTATATCTTCGAATTTCTTCTGCAATCATTGAATCCCCTTTTTCCAAATTTAGGAAATTGGTCTATAATTTGAAGCTAAGGACCTATCTTTTTTTTAGATACGTATCACAGTTGCCCCTTTCCCTTTCTACGAAGATAATAAGAATTTGAAGGAAAAGACAGTTATCATAGGGAAATTACCCAGGTAATCCAAAAGTCGGACTTATTTCCATTGGGGGCCTTGTCTTATTTCCATTGGGGTCCTTGGATTTATTTTCTAAGAAACTCGGGAATGGCTTGGGAAGTTCCCCCTTTTTATTTTTTCAACCCTTGAAACACTATCAGGCCGGGAATTTTTGGTTTTAATACATTGAGAACCACGTCACTAGTGACTTGATAATGAATAACTTATTTTCGTTCTGATAGTAAGTTTTTTAGGGACAGGTTTTAAGACAATTATCATACATAGTAATGTGTGTAAAAAACCCCCCAGGGTAACCCAAAAAGTCAGTGATTTATTATATTGGGGTCCTTGACTTATTTCCATTAGGTCCTTGACTTATTTT
>WNWK01034692.1:10000-20295 GCA_009830355.1 Cherax destructor
CTAGTCCCGGAGCTAACGGGTATGTCCTACGAGGAGAGGTTAAGGAAATCGACTTGACGACACTGGAGGACAGGAGAGATAGGGAGGACATGATAACGACATATAAAATACTGAGAGGAATTGACAAGGTGGGCAGAGACAGAATGTTCCAGAGATGGGACACAGCAACAAGGGGACACAGTTGGAAGTTGAAGACTCAGATGAATCACAGGGATGTTAGAAGTATTTCTTTAGCCCAGGAAGTGGAATAGTTTGGGAAGCGATGTAGTGGAGGCAGGATCCATTCATAGCTTTAAGAAGAGGTATGATAAAGCTCATGGCGCAGGGAGAGTGACACAGTAGCGGCCAGTGAAGAGGCGGGGCCAGGAGCTATGACTCGCCCCCTGCAACCACAACTAGGTGAGTACAACTAGGTGAGTACTCACACACACACACACACACACACACACACAAAATTTTGTCAATGCTAATAAGTTAGTAATGACTTGGGGAAAATCTATCCCCATTTAATATTCATACGTGAACGACGTTTCGGTCCGTTTGGGGTCGAAACGTCGTCTTTTTCCCTTATTAGTATGTACCAGCCACGGTATTGTGACTTAGGTTCTTCTTTATTTTATAACTTTTACCCAGAGCTAAACATGACTTTATAAAGCTCTTCTTAGAGCGAAACATAATTTTATGAAGCTCTACACAGAGTAAACATGACTTTATAAAGCTCCAAACAACAAAGCATAACTTTATAAAGCTCTGCACAAAAGAGGACTTAATAAAGCTCCACCTAGAACAAACATAACTTTATAAAGCTCTTTAAATAAACTCGACTTTATAAAGCTCTACAGAGGAGCGAAGAATAGCTTTACAAAGCTCTACGCAGAGAAATACACGGTGAAGCTCTACACAGAAAGAAATATGACCTTGTAAAGCTCTATTCAGAGCGAAACAGCATGATAGAGCCTCCCACAGCGATACATCACTCGTTGAAGCTCTACACAGAGCGCAACGTCTCGTCGACGGTTCAGAAACGTGCCCTCGTATCCAGGTGTTTTACTTACCTATTTGTGGTTGCAGGAGTCCAGTCACAGTTCCTGTGTGCGCGCGTGTACTCACCTGTTTGTGGTTGCAGGGGTCGAGACTCAGCTCCTGGCCCCGCCGCTCAGTGATCGCTACTAGGTCCTCTCTCTCCTGCTCCATGAGGGAGGTGTGTGTGTGTGTGTGTGTGTGTTTTTGATCCATCGATCTTAAGGTGTCCGGGGAATTTTAAATAATTAATGGCCATCATCAAGGCCATTTAAAGCTTGCTATATGGCCTAATACCTAATAACCATTATCTATTACCTCAACCTATTACTTCCATCTATTAGTTTTAACTATTACTTTTTCCATTACCTTTCCTGTTCCTTTTCCCCTATCACCATTTACCTAATTTCCATTCCCTATTACTTTTACCTATTACCAAAACCCAAAATACCTTGCCCTATATCACCTATTACTTTTATCTATTATTTTAATAAGGCGTGTTCCCTTGTTGGTGAAGAGCCCCGACCCAGAAGGGAGCGCCTCTCCTTCCTAAAAGCTGGTTTATAAGTATCATCTCTGTGCCCCTACGGGTTTAGTGTTTCCCCCTTAAACAATAATCAACAGCAAAATAATAATTATTAGGGGAATGTTTATGTTTCAATATGATTGAGAGGTATGTATGAGTGTATATACACCAAGAGATAGTATATCTCAGAGTATAACACCACGGCAGTGTGTTTTGTGTATATACAACTACCCCACATCAACTGTATTCGAGATCAATCGAAATACATAATCAGAAAATGTTTTTAGAAAAAATATCCTTTTTATGTATTCAGGTCGAGGATGATTGTTTACAGGAAAATCCATTTATACGTGTAATTAAATACTATTTTTGGTCGTAAAAAAATGTATGTTATGATGATATCCCCTGACTAAGGGTATATATGCTATATTATTAATTATTTATTTACTACAAGTACATGTACAAGGTATACAGACCATAGCTGACATCAGTGACATACTACTATATGAAAGTCCTTGTTATGTGAGCATTTCTGGAGATTAGGTCAGTGTCCCGGATGGACTAAAAGCGACTAACACCCCGGACCCATTTTACTGATGGGGAACATAGACAACAGGTGTAAAGAAACACGCCCAATGTTTCTGCCCTGGCTGGGAATCGCCCCCGGCCCCCGCCGGGGAAGCGGGCTTTTAAACCCGACCACCAGACCCCTTTGGTTTAGTTTTTAGGTAAAATAGCATTTTACCAAAAATTTTTACTTTAATATTTAAGATACTTTGAATTGATTTTTGATCACGCTAAAATACTTTCAAGTTATACCAAAATTTTTAGGCTTTGATATTTTTTTGAATTTGATATCCGTCACGAATGGACATTATTTATGTATGTATGTGTATGTATATGTATGTGGTGTATATATATATGCTTTTGGTACGGTGTATACACAGATAAATTTGTATTCTGAGGATAAAACACCTGAGGGTTTTGTATTTTGGGGGGGGTATGTAAATACTTGGAGAGGTTTATTCGGGGATATACAAATTTTCAGTGATATATATTGTTTTCCCCAGTGCATATACCCTGTAAGGTGTCTCTCTTTCAGATATTTTAACTGAAAGTGTGTGTATATATCTATATATCTACACTGTAAAGTGTTTTATATATCTCAGTATTTTTTTTTCAAAACCCCGGGTTTAAAATTTTTTGTGTTTTATATCTCAGATATCTACATTGAAAAGTGGGGTATACTAGAATCTAACTGTGTGTTGTAATTTAGCATCATCTGAAAAAGTATGTGTGTGTTTTTTATCTCGGTTTTAGTGTAATCTTTTTTTTTGATTGATCAAACAACCACTTTTGTAATTGTGTGTATATACTCACCTATATGGGTTAAAAGGGAAAAAGCCCCGGTGTGTTTCAGCCCCTCGGGACTGATCACCCAGAATAAACAGTTTAAGGTAATCAGCCCTTGTCTTCACAGGTGTCGGGGCTTGGGGACTGACCACCTCAAATGATCCTTACTATCTTTGATAAACGGGTGTTGCACTGTGTTTATTCATCAGTTTCTGGGTTTGCATAAAACCCGCAACAAAACAATGTTTCCCCTTCGGAGAGACTCACCGCCTACAAATCGATTCATTCGGGATTCCGGGAAAGGGTTTTTTTAATCCTTAATGTTTCTGTCATGCCTGGAATCCGAACGTTCAATTCTTGCGCATTTTTTTTTCCCGCCGATACACCAGTATGGTTTTATCCCGAAGGTAAATCCTTAGTTAAACCCAAAACCCTTAAATTGATTTAAAAAATTTTTAGTGAATGTTCATTTAAAGGAAAATTAACTAACAACGGATTAGTGATTCCTCTTTGAGAATCCAAAATTAAGCCAGTAAATCCTCTGAAAGAACCCTAACATGACCCAATAAATTTCTGGAATTCAAAACAATGAGTTATTAAATCTACTGAGATTACCCCAAAAAAATGACCACAAACCCTTTAAAAAAACCCTGAAAATAAACCAGTAAACCCTCTCAGAAAACCCTTAAACCAGAAAACCTTTCCAAACCCAAACAAAGAGCCATTAAATACTAACAGATAATCTAACAGTGAGCCACAAAACCTGAAAGAAAAAAAACATTCATTGCCGATTAAACAGTAGAATCCAACAGAAAAAAAAAGGGAACCCAAAAAAAAAGAACGAGGAACGGCAGGAAATTCTCTTGGGGCGGGGAATTCCCAAAAAACAAAAATCATAATCCCACAAATTGTAGCAAAGAAAGCGATTTTTTTTTTTTTAAAAAAAAACAACAACACTGGACACCTGGACAGTGACTTACAACAGTGACTTACAACAGTGACCAACAGTGATTACAAGGACTTTCAACAGTGACTTACAACAGTGACTTCAACAGCGACTTACAAAGGACTTACAAAGGACTTCAACGGACTTACAACGGACTTACAACAGTGACCCCACAACATGACTTAAAAGGACTTACAAAGGGCACAAATGACTTCAACAGTGACTTGCAACAGTGACTTGCCATGCTTCAAAAGGCTTACAGTGACTTACAACAGTGACTTACAAAAGCGACTTACAACAGCGACCCATGACTTCAACAGTGACTTACAACAGTGATTAAACAGCGACTTACAACAGCGACACAAACAGTGACTTACAACAGTGACTTACAACAGTGATTCAAAGTGACTTCAACAGGACTTAAAAGTGACAAAAGGACACAACAGCGACTTACAACAGTGACTTGCAACAGTGTTTAAAAGGACTTACAACAGTGACTTACAACAGTGACTTACAACAGCGACTTACAACAGCATTACAACGCGGCTTACAACAGGGCTTACACAGTGACTTACAACGTGACACACAGGACTTACAAAGCGACTTACAACGGGCTTCAACAGTGTTTCCTTAAAAGGGGACTTAAAGGGGATTAAACGGGATTTTAAACAGTGCCCAAACAGGACTTACAACATGACGCAAAGTGCTTAAAAGGGGACTTAAAAAGGATTTACTGCTTCAACTGACTTAAAAATTATCCCAAAAATTTTCCAAACAGGACAAACGTGACCAACATGACACAAATATTACCGACTTAAAACAGTGACTTAAACATGACTTAAAAACCAAATTCACTACTTAAAATGACCCCGGTTAAAAATGACTTACAACATGCCCAACGGGCTTAAAGGGATTGAACAGGACTTGCAACCCAAAAACAACATGACTTAAAAATGATTGAAATTTGACAAAATGATTTAAAACATGACTTCAACAGTGACAAAAAAATGACCAAAGGACCAACGGGACTTGCAACAGGACCAACATGACCAACAGTGACTTCAACAGCCCCCGGTTTATAAATTTTAAAGGGTAATTGTTAAAAATTTTTTTTTCCGCCCCAAAGGGGTCGCTTCCTCCGGAAGTTTTTTGGCCCTGGGGGGTTTTTTTTCGTCCTTCGAAAGTTGCCCTTGCGTCCTGTCAAAAATTTGCTTTTGCTTCCTGTCGAAGATTTGTTTTTGCGTCCTGTCGAAGATTTGCGTCTTGCCTCCTGTCGAAGATTGCTTCTTGTAGCCTCTCAGAATCTTGCTTCTGCAACTAGTCCCTCACATTCCGTGGCCTGTTGATTCATTTTGGTAGCAGTCAACAATCGTGCAGAGGCTCAGGATATTATGCTCTTGCAATGCTACCTTGTAAAGGGGTTTACTCTGTATGTTATAATCTAAGTGTGTTACTCACCAATTTGTTCAGGGGTCCAGTCACAGCCCGGGCCCGCCTCTTTATCATACCTCTTTTTAAAGCTATGTATGGATCCTGCCCCCCACATCACTTCCCAGACTATTCCTCTTCCTGACAACTCTATGACTAAAAATACGTTCTAACATCCTTTTGACTCATCTGAGTCTTTAATTCCAATTGTGACCCTGTTTCTGTGTCCCATCTCTGGAACATTCTGTATCTTCCACCTTGTCAATTCCTCGCAGTTTTATATGTCGTTATCATGTTTTCCCCCAACACTCCTGTCTCCAGTGTCGTCAGGGCCCATTTCCCCTTTAAACCTTTCTTCTAGGACATTTCCTCATTGCTTTGGGAAATAGTGTTGTGCAAACCTGTGTGTGGTACTTCACCATTTGTGGTTTCAGGGTCGAGTCATAGCTCCCGGCCCTGTATTGTGTGTGTCAGTACGTACAGCAGACTATAATCGCACTCTCGGAGTATGTCAGGTCTATTTTTCTTTTTTCCTATCTTGCAAAAGAATTTCCAATGGTCGTTGCAATTACTGCCCCCCCCCCCCCCCCCCCTCTCTCTCTCTCTCTCTCTAAATATAAAACAAGAGCAAAATGTCAAAAAGTTATTTGTCTATTTTTTTCAAAATGCCCTAAAAAATTCCTGTTTGCATAAAAATCTTGCATGTCTAAAAAAAAAAAAAAATACATGCCTAAAAAATCTTATTAAATGCCTCAAAAGTCTTACCATCCAAAAATTGTGTAACCAAATTAACGTTCAAAATAACACGCTCTGCAAAATAGAGGCCTATAATATTAATCGTCAAGCGATAGACCGAAGGGGTCATGCAGCTCCTAGGGAATGGGAGAATATCAACTTAATCCGAGGAGGGAAGGTCACCCAGTTTCTTGCATCAAGAGCCTTTTAACTGCAAGAAGGTAACCGGAAGCTGTCGTAGTTGCTGGGGGGAATATGACAGTTGAAATATAGCAACTTTTTTTTGCCACAATGTAACATCATATAGAATAGTGAGCAACACACTGCTGGGTTCCTAAAAGTAACTATCATATAGAATAGTGTACAACACACTGCTGGTGTTCCCACAATGTAACTATCATATAGAATAGTGTAGCAACACTGCTGGTGTTCCCACAATGTAACTATCATATAGAATAGTTACAACACACTGCTGGTGTTCCCCAATGTAACTATCATATGAATAGTGTAGCAACACTGCTAGTGTTCCCCAATGTAACTATCATATAGAATAGTGAGCAACACTACTGGTGTTCCCACAATGTAACTATCAATAGAATAGTAGAACACATGCTGGTGTGCCACAATGTAACTATCATATAGAATAGTGCAGCAGCACAGCTGGTGTTGCCACAATGTAACTATCCCTGAATAGTGTAGCAAACACTGCTGGTGTTTCACAATGTAACTATCATATAGAATAGTGTAGCAACACACTGCTGGTGTCCACAATGTAACTATCAAATTTAAAGTGTATCAACACTGCTGGTGTTCCCACAATGTAACTATTATATAGAATAGTGTAGCAACACTGCCGGTGTTCCACAAGTAACTATCATAAGAATAGTGAGCAACACTGCTGTGTTCCACAATGTAACTCATATGAATAGTGTAGCAACACACTGCTTGTTCACAATGTAACTAATATAAGAATAGTGTAGCAACACACTGCTGGTGTTCCCACAATGTAATTATCATATAGAATGGTGCAACACCTGCTGGTGTTCCACAATGTAACTATCATAAAAGTGTAGCAACACTGCTGGGTTCCCAATGTAATTATCATATATAATATGTGCAACACACTGCTGGTTTTCCCACAATGTAACTATCATATAGAATAGTGTAGCAACACACTGCTGGGTGTTCCCAATTAATTATCATATAGTAATAGTGTAGCAACACACTGCTGGTGTTCCCACAATGTAACTATCATATAGAATAGTGTAGCAACACATGCTGTGTTCCCACAATGTAACTATCATATAGAATAGTAGAAACCTGCTGGTGTTCCCACAATGTAACTATCATATAGAATAGTGTAGCAACACACTGCTGTATTCCCACAATGTAATTATCATATAGAATAGTGTAGCAACACTGCTGGTGTTCCCACAATGTAACTATCATATAGAATAGTGTAGCAACACACTGCTGGTTTCCTACAATGTAATTATCATATAGAATAGTGAGCAAACACTGCTAGTGTTCCCACATGTAATATCATATAGAATAGTGTAGCAACACTGCTGGTGTCCCAATGTAACTATCATATAGAATAGTGTAGCAACACACTGCTAGTGTTCCCACAATGTAATTATCATAGAATAGTGTAGCAACACACTGCTGATATTCCTCCAATGTAATTATCATATAGAATAGTGTAGCAACACTGCTGGTGTTCCCACAATGTAACTATCATATAAATAGTGTAAGAAACACCTGCTGGTATTCCCACAATGTAATTATCATATAATAGTGAGCGAACACACTGCTAGTGTTCCACTATGTAATTATCATATATGAATAGTGTAGCAACTCTGCTGGTGTTCCCACAATGTAACTATCATATAGAATAGTGTAGCAACACACTGATGGTGTTCCCACAATGTAACTATCATATAGAATAGTGTAGCAACACACTGCTGGTGTTCCCACAATGTAATTATCATATAGAATAGTGTAAAGCAACACTGCTGGTGTTCCCACAATGTAACTATCATATAGAATAGTGTAGCAACACACTGCTGGTATTCCCACAATGTAATTATCATATAGAATAGTAGCAACACACCGCTGGTATTCTCACAATGTAACTATATATAGAATAGTGTAGCAACACACTGCTTGGTGTTCCACAATGTAATTATCATATGAAGTGTGCAAAGCTGTTTCACATGTAATATCATATAATGGTGCAACACACTGCTGGTGTTCCCACAATGTAATTATCATATAGAATAGTGTAGAACACTGCTGGTGTTCCCACAATGTAATATCATATAGAATAGTGTAGCAACACACTACTGGTGTTCCCACAATGTAACTATCATATATAATAGTGTAGCAACACACTTCTGGTGTTCCTAATGTAACTATCATATAGAATAGTGTAGCAACACACTGCTGGTGTTCCCACAATGTAACTATATATAGAATAGTGTAGCAACACACTACTGGTGTTCCCACAATGTAATTATCATATAGAATAGTGTAGCAACACTGCTGGTGTTCCCACAATGTAACTATCATATAGAATAGTGTAGCAACACACTACTGGTGTTCCCACAATGTAACTATCATATAGAATAGTGTAGCAACACACTGCTGGTGTTCCACAATGTAACTATCATATAGAATAGTGTAGCAACACAATGTAACCTGTCATATAAAATAGCGCAACAGCACACTGCTGATGTATATAATCTAAATAAGAAAGTTGCGTTCGTCTAGACAATCCGACTGAAGTCAGCGCTGACGATTTGTCGTCCTGATCCGACTTCGACTCACGAACGCGTCGCAACCTTCATTTCTCAAGCCTTTTATGCGGAAATTGGTTTGTTAAGGCACAATAGCCGGTGTGGGGATTAAGGAGAGTGGATTTACTCACCTGGGGATTAATCCGCCGGAATCCACAGCTCTAGCGACTTCACTGGGGATTAATCCGCTGGAATTCGCAGCCATCCTGACGCCAATCCGGATTCTCCTCGCGAACGATGGCATTAAAATCACCATTTTAAGGAGACGCCGCATTTCCCGTTAGTATGCGATTGCGATCGATATAAGTGAAAATTTCTCATTTTTTTATTTATTTATCGACTTTATTGCTTTTTGAGCTAAATAAAGCGACTGAGTGTCCTTATTAAACGGGTCAGGAGCTTAAAATACGTTGTTCTGAATGACACCACGAAGTTCACTATACCGACGTTTCGCTCAAGGGAAATTTACTATACCGACGTTTCGCTTAAGGAGAAAATGTACTTTTCCGATGTTTCGCTAAAAAAGAACTTTACCATAACTACGTTTTGCTCAGGGAAACTTTGCTATTCTGACGTTTCCCCCAAAAAGGGGGAACTTTACAATGACGCCGTTTTGCTCAAGGGTAACTTAAGTTATAATAAACGCAACAGGGAAATGTCGCAGTTAAAATGAAACTTGATACTTTTAGATACTTATACCTTCCGATACTTAACATAGATAAAATATACTTATAGTGCCTATAGATAATCTTTAAAATCCATGTTAAAATATATATTCAAAAGATATTTATAAATACAGATATTACACAAAAAATAGATATCTACATAAATATACTTATAGATATCTACACAACAATAGATCATAGATATCTAAAATATTTGTACTTATAGATATCTACACATAACAATAGATACTTAGTAAATATAGATATCTACACATAACAATAGATACTTAGTAAATATAGATATCTATACATAAAATAGATACTTAGTAAATATAGATATCTAACATAACAATAGATACTTAGTAAATATAGTATCTAGAAATATCTTCTCTTTCTCTTCCATCTCCCTTATCGTATCTTTTTTTTTGTCTCCTCCTCCTCTCCTTTTCCCCCACCTGCTCTCCTCACCCACCTCCTCTCCTTCACACCCACCTCCTCCTCTTCATACCAGGAACCAGCCAGCATTTACTCACCAGATAAAATACGCTTCATGGGGAAAAGTCAAATACGTTCACCCCATTAAAAATTTTCCCAAATTTTACAGCAGCCATTTTTTAACTATAATTTTTAGTTCGTGTTGTGGCTAAGGGAGACCAGGGGCCAGTAATTGTCAAAAAGTTGCTATTTGGGACACTAGAAAAAAAAGGAGTTATGAGAGAGAGAGAGAGAGAGAGAGAGAGAGAGAGAGAGAGAGAGAGAGAGAGAGAGAGAGAGAGAGAGAGAGAGAGAAAAGGGAAAAGGGATAGAATCATGGGTGTAGCGTG